>OZ018331.1:94556935-94833624 GCA_963969495.1 Ceratothoa steindachneri
AAACTATTATCCCTTGTTGCCCCCCCCCCCCCCTCCGCCTCTGCACCTAGACGCTGTCGCAGACAATGCAACGGTGGTGATATTTATGTAGTCAGTGTAAAAGTGGGCTTTTACATTGTATTTTGAGCCAATTCGGTCTTCGTGAGATTTGAGCGTTTGGTGGACGGTCTTGTTTCATCGAAGTCACGTGTGGACTGATGTGTTGTGCATATGTAATTGGGTATTAATTTAGTTTATTGGCGCACGGAAGGGGGCGCTGTTTCTGGGCCACAGACGCTAGCTTCGAATGAGTCTCTTCTTTATTATTTAGTATGTGACTGTACTTCTACTCGATTTTATTAATTATTATTGTAATGAATTTTTCTATGATTCGTTATTTCGTTTAAAGATAAAATTGCACAGCTTTTCTTAATGTTAAAATTAAATCATTACTTTCTTACTCAGTCAACCTTAATTCGATCTTATTTCAAACATTGTCAACCTGGAGCCTAGCAGTTAAATAGCGCGAATCTTAATGATCGGGTTTCTTCACCTTTAATACTACTGTTGTCAATACCTCGGTCAATTTAATACCTTTTTATAGGTGTGGAAAAGACAAGAAGCGCGGCTCGATTTTAATAGTGAAAGATGGAGATGGTTTAGTTGCGGTGAAGTTATTATTTATTAGGTAATTTAAGACGGCGTTGGTTAAGCCGACATTTACAAATCGCCTAAATGTTAGTCTTTCGAATTAGGAGTGTTTCTAGTTTTTTCTAAAGTTGCTGGTTGTGTAAGGGGTGTAACCCCTCATTTCGAAAGTAACTAAAAGATGTTAATTTTTGGCGGCAATAGGCTAAATTAGGCGGTGCTGTCGTCTTTATTATTTTGATAAACGTGCGATCTGCTCTATACGTATATCGACTTAATAAAGACTATAGCGCCGCCTACCTTAGGCTATTTCCGCCAAAATTTAACATTTTTAGTTACTTTCGAAATGAGGGTCTTTGTTTTATGACGTCTGATGTCATATGGCCTACATTGTAGCCCAGATACAGCGCCTCCTATCGTGTGCTCATAAATTGAAGTATTACTTGTAATTGTATCGAGTCACTTGATGCCTTGGTCGAACGTCGTATTTCTCCTTGGGAAGCCTATTGTACCCATACTCGAGGTCCCGCCCCATAAAATCTTAAATTCCCTCAAATTGTTTAAAATTTCCCTATATCTTCACTCCCATGTGGTCTAGTGGCTAGGATACCTGGCTTTCACCCAGGAGTCCCGGGTTCGATTCCCGGCATGGGAAGCTTTTTATTTTTTAACCATTTTTCTCCACTTTAAATATTTTCATTACAATTTTCTTTATCTGAGTAAACTGACATCTAAAAAAAACTTGTTGTATTTCTCTGGTTGGTTTATGAGCATGTAGAGCTTGTCCTGCTCAAGTCCTCCCTGTATTTTCAGACTACCCACTCTTTTTAGCCTCGAGACAACTTGTACCCAGGAAATGCACGTCCTCCCAGTCTGAGCAAATTAGGGTCGCCCCGTCACCGGATTAAATTTAACTCTTTGACTGGGCCTGGGGAAGATGCTGCTGCGCTTCCTCCTTGTTCCGTCTCGGAATTCTTTTCTCTACGATTATCCTCTCACCGAAACCCTAGGCTTGAGGACCTGACTAGGTACCTCATCCCGTGTCAAAAGAGAGGCTTTGGAACCTCTATAGACAAAGCCCTTTAACGCCAGTAGGTTGCAAGACACCAGGCCATGAGGGGACCTGGGCGTTAGGGCGCGAATAATGGGAATATCAGTTTTGCCCCAATTGCTTGCATGTAATGGGTTAACCATCTCCTTGTGGCCGTTCTCCGGTGCATAAGGCTGTACTGCCTTCTTGGCTGCCAGGCTAACTAAAAATCTCGGGTCCCGTCTCAGGGTCTGCTACAACAGATCTTTAGATCTTGGCCATTTTATCGAAGATTACCCCGCAAGGGGTCCCTTGTGTAGTCCAGTTGGGAGATACGACCTTTAGGGAATGACCGGGGCAGGACAGGCTTTAGCGGCCACAAGTGTATGAATTTTCGTTGTTTGGTAGATCTTCACAAACTCGCAAAATTATCGAACTACATCCCCCTCTGTAAACCTTCGCCCGAGCTCGGTGTTGGGGCAGACGAGGCGCGAAGATCTGACGCCAGTCACACTGCCCTGAGCATCAACGGCATCACCTTCGTGCTGCCGGAAGATGTTCTCCCTACGCTCTACCTGAACGACCTTTCGATTTCTTTTGGCGCGGCCCTGATGCCAACTCCGGAGCATCCACTCCAGGCAAAGCTGGTAAATCAACCGGTAGGCAAACGAAGACGGAGTCGCTATCCAAATTTGAAGAGGGACCTTTTCAAGAAAACTACAGCAGTTTCTTGAGAGATTAGTCAGACTTTTGGCCTTTAATGTCTCCAGGCACACTGCTTTGCCACGCGGTCAAATAATTGATCACTCCGAAGAACAAGAAAACTCATGCATTCGCTACTGAGCACGTTACATGAACGAATAACCAATGTTTGCAACTCGAGTTCAGTGGCGAATCTATGTTCAATTTGTTCAAATGCGATGGCAGGAGGCTTGCTGGTCTCAGAAAAGGCGAAAGATTAATCGCTGACCAATCACCGACGAGCTCAGACGTTGGATTGGGTAATATTTATTCCTCAACGCATATAAGCCGGCGGTCATGTTCATTACTCTTGAGTCAGAATTGGGTAAAGTACGTTAACTAGGAAGAAATTTGTTACCAGATAAAGAAGGTTTGGACGCGGGAAAACTTGCTTCACTTTTTCTTAGCCCTTCAACGGAGTGAAGCCACTAGAGTGAACAGGACTGCCACACATTTCGCATCGATCCAACTATTCCATTTTACGTGAAAGACATAATTAGAGGCGCGAGAGAAAGTTTGAGAACTAACCCACTGTGGAACCCGGCACCAGAGACCCGTAGAAGGGGGCAAAAATGCAACTTACGGGAAGGGGTTCCGTCTCCCACTCTACTCTGAATGTCCAGTCAGGACCACAGAGTGAAGCAACACCCGTCTTTGTGCACGCCAGGAGCAGTTTTGATACCCCAAAGCCTCGAGGATGGCAGCCCGAGCTAGCGATGGTTGATTTCGCGTTAACAAACAAAAAGTCTCACATTTTACACCTTGAGAGAGCTCCCGCTCAGGTATACCCCTCAACATTCATCCATCCCATTTGGCACTCCTCGTTCACGAAGGCTATAGAAGACAGGTCAACTTAAATAAGCACCAGCTGGTTGTGTAACCAAAAAAAAATCAATACTAAGGACCACTTAAGAATGAACAAACAACCCCGAGGGGCCACCATTGCCATGTTTAGGCTACTGGATATTTCGCGATTTGCAAAAAAGAAAAAGCCGTGGAGGCATTAGCGAAGGAGGGCGCTGTGGAGATACTTCGGGGGATTGGCCTACAGCCTGTTATCTTCCCGCAGATCCTGACCCATATGAGCGTGGTCTGCAGGAGATTGGACCTACGGATAGGCTAACACACCAAGGGGGAAATCCGAGAAGAGATCGTGAAGAACTATAAGTGAGCAAAAGTAGCAGAGATCATAAAGTTTATGAATAAACGTGACAACTGTAACTATTCCTGCATTTTCAAGGTCATATTCACGGATACCTTCATGACTAAAAAGGTGAAAGAATGTGGACTACTGCTGCTCACTGCGAAGATCAGCGGTGAGCAGATTGAGAAGTTAGAATTTACCCCCGATCCAATTCTGTTTCCGATGCCATAAAATGCAGCAGCACGCCACAAAAGACTGCAAAGCTCCGAATGAGATATGCTCTAAGTGCAGCAAATACAGACATCATTGGAAAGATTGCAGGAGCATTTGCGACAAGTGAGCAAACTGCGGGCATGCGCATCGAACAATGGTCATGGCCTACCCAATGAAAGAAGAGCTCATAAAGAAGAAAAACCAGCAAAGCAAACAGAAGAAGCCAAGAAAGAACAACACCGACGCACAATTTGCAAAGGCGGCCTACTCCGAAGCAGAAACAAAAAAATACCTAAAATTTAAAAATGAGAGCTCAACCAAAATCCTGACGTACATTTTGTACGCACACGTTAAGAACCTAACAAAGTCGGGAACGTTCGACACAGCTAAATCAAATGTTATCTAAGAATGACATAAGCGAAATGTGGTTCCAGGACAACCCTCCATTAAGGGATGTCTTGCAAAAACAAATGATAGCTAACCCGCAGACAAATGTACAGGGAGCAGAAGAAAGTCAGGTGCCCATAAAGGAAGAGCCAAAATCCAAAGAGGAAAGTAAAAGACCTGACCCTAGGGTTGAGGCTAGAAAAAAAAATGGAGGTTTTATCCCAAATGGCAAAAACGCCAAAACTAAAGAAGTCACAGAAGAAAAAGGTAGAAAAAACTCCAAGGATTCCTCAGGCCCCTTCGAAATCAGAGGTCACACTAAGGGTGAAGGGAAATCAAAAGGCCGATCGATGCAGATGAGATTAATCTCACGATATACGCATCCGATCAGGTCTTCTTCCCAAAGACATGGATGCTACCAAAATCTTCACTGGTATAAAAAAATATTCAAATGCAAGTCCGACGCACACTGCGTCGAAGAAACAGTTGGGGAGGAAACATGCGAACATCTAACCCTCCACCGGATTTAATCAGAAAAGAAACGAGAAAAGGAAATCCGCAAACAAGAAACACTAAGAGAAGGACAAGAAAGCCAGTAATTCAAAATGGAAAACATCAACAACAGGTTATGGATCACGAAACGCAATGTTTATATATGGGATGGGAAAGCTAGGGCATATGGTAATATATTCCGAGCGCTCAACTCCGACATCATGCTAATAACGTAGCACTTTATTGACACAAGATCTGGTCAACTGATGATACCGGGCTTCAAAGTGATCATAAAAAAACACTCAGGAAAGGTTTGATGGTGCTGCTATTACTATCAAAAGGAATATCTCGTTCTAGCACTTACCGGAACTGGACGAGTCCTTTGTGACTGTGGAACTACCCACTTTGCTGGGTAACTTCGTGATAGCAGCAGCATACCAACCACCTTGACGACCTACCTACCTATCAACAACTTCTCCTCCTTGTTTGGGCATCGCAGAATGGCATTCTTAATGGGTGACCTCAATCCAAATGCCGAACGGCCGACTATGGTAATACGAACGAAAGAGGTCGTAACTTGGAAATGATTATGGAAAGAAAAAAAAAACATCCAAATGATAGGGCCGAACTTCCCGACCTATATCACCTACAGTCTGCAACGAATCGGCTGACCTAAGCGAGACAATTTTGGAAGAGATTGACGAGGAGCTGGATAAAATAACTACCTCCATCACAGAGGCAGACCGCAAGTGTGTACCCAAAGCAATGTACTAAACACCCCCGCAACCCAGGTGGACCGAGGGAATGAATAAGATCACTGCTAATGCGCCTAAGTGAAGAACTTAGATAGGTTATAAACCTCCAACGAGCTCAGGTATGGGACAGCCTAATAGCCAGAGTAGACAGCGAGGTATGCTCGGAACAATTCTGGCGAAACATTAAAAGAAATAAAAGGACTGCCGAGAAGAGAGAAGATCCGAATAAAAGAGGATTGTGAATACTTAAGAGGACCCGGCGGTTCTTGAGGAGAGCTTTCAAACCTTCTGGAAAGAAATATCAATAACACCAAAAGATGATGGAGAGTTCGACCATTAATTCTAGGACCAACTGATAGGAAACCTTAATCGGATAATACATCGAACGCACCCAAAACCCCAAGTCGACGAAGGGAAGGACATGGCAGACCATGGTACCAAATAACAACTGAGGAGGTCATGGCACCTGTAAAATCTTTTAAATAAAAAACATCAGGCTGGACGAGCATCACGAAAAACAACGTAGTGCATGCCCCCCCAGCAGATTACTCAGGGAATCACCAACATATTCAACGCTTCTCTCAATACGCGCTACTTCCCTGACCCTCTAAAAGTGGCCAAAATCATTTTTATACCTAAAGGGAACAAACCCTCCGATTAAATGGTGAATTACAGACCAACCTCGCCTAGAATTTGTGTGGAAAGTCTACGAAAATCTTCTAGCAAACAGGCTACAAGACCAGCTAACTGAGCTAGAAGCTCATAACCCTCTGCAGCACAGATTCCGTAAGAAACGAAGGACTGATGGAACTTTCGCCTTTCGAAGAGAAAAACTCGCGCCCTGCAGAACTGAAGGGAAGGAAGTACGTAAACGTGGTACTGCGAGATGTACAGAAAGCCTTCGATAAGGTTTGGCTGAGATGTCTGCAATATAAGATGTTTGGTCTCCAGCTCAACCCAATCCTGGAAAGGGTCTTCTGTGATTACATCATGGAGAGGAGAACCAGAATAATGATCGAGGGCCACATAGTACCAGAGTTCGAACTCGAGGTTGATATTCCACAAGGCAGATGTCTGAGTCTACCGCTGTACCTTGTGTACACACTGGACTTGCCCACACTACTACAGGAACCTGTGGCGTACCTGCAATTCGCAGTCCACACCACACAGATCATCCTCAGTTACGAGAAGTGGACAATTAAAAACAACTGCTACAGAAAAACTGGTCGGTAAGATTCACACTAAAAGTGGCACCAAAATTTTGAGCATTGATCCCTCGGAATTCCAAGGTATATATTGTATTTTTCACATTAACCAAATTTTCTAGGAAGTATTTTAGCTCAGCTCCCAACTATTTGAGGAGAGATTGTGCTTACAGTGGCGGCAACAAAAAAAGTGACATGTGACAATTCGGGGAAAATGAAACAGAAAAATGTAACTTACATATTTTATTATGAATATTTCATGAAAGTTAATACTTGGTCATGTTGCCCTTGCACTTGATGACCATTCTGAGTCGATTGGGCATTGATTCAGCGAGGTTTGCGAAGTAGGTGGGGTCGATCGTAACCCAGATCTTCTTCAGTGATTCTATCAGGTCCTTGATGCTGCCGGATGCTGTCTCTTGAACTTTGGATTTCATCAGATTCCAAGCATTCTCAATAGGATTTAGGTCCGGGGAATTACCAGGCCACTCCAAAACACTAATATTATTATCATTGAAGAACCTTTTTACTAACTGGGACCTGTGAGCAGGGGCACCATCATGCATGAAAAATTCACACCGATGAATTTCCAAAAATGGCAGCATGTGCTGCTTCAAAACTTCGAGATAGTTAGTCCCCCTCATGGTTACATTCTTGGGAAGGAAGTACAGACCTCCTCTGCCCTTGTTTCCACTAAAGGCACCCCACACCATCACACTATCAGGGTGCTTCACAGTTTTCACGGTATATTTTGGGTCATACCGAGACACATTGCTGGGACGACGCACGATCTTTGACTCTCCTCTGACCAGCCTAAAGGTGCTCTCATCACTGAACATCACCTTCTTCCAATGGGCAGCTGTCCAATGTTTATAGGTCTTGCAAAAATTGAGCCTTTTCATCTTCATAGCCTTGGTAAGAAGTGGCTTCTTGGCAGCGCGGCGAGCCGGTAGGCCTAAGTCCTTCTGTAAGCGATGACGGATGGTCCTGAGGGCGACGTTCTGGAGAAGGTCTGGGTGTTTTTTCTTGATTGAAGCGGAGGTTACAGAAAGGTCTGACATCACTTCACGCCTTAGGATATTATCAGTCCTTGGAGATGTCTTCCTAGCTGCACCAGTGCCCTCCTTCCTCTTTGGTATGGTACCTGGTGGCAATAACTCAGCTGCCCGTTTTAGGCGATAAATCGTATTTCTTGAGGTTCCTAAATCTGCTGCTACATCAATAAAAGACTTTCCCTGCTCTAATAGGGTCAAGGCACGGCTTTTCTCTGTCATAGAAAGCTTTTTCCGCCCCATTGTATCCACTTGCACAGAAGTTATAGCACGTCAAATGTAGGCACGAATGCAGGAAATCAGCACACTGGAGCGTTGTACACCAAAACCTCACTGTACAAGCTCAAACGAGACAGTGAGTTCCAATAAAGTGCAGTTCTGTTGTCTTAGCTCAGGAGAGTCATCCACTCGTGGCATAAGCCCCGCCCCTTTTCATTGGCTTGTTGGCAAGTAAAATCGTGAAAGCGATTTTATGTATCGATTTCTATTGCCAATATTCAATGTCACTTTTTTTGTTGCCGCCACTGTAGAGTGTCACACATTTAAATTTTAATCTTAAGCCGTTCTTCGAGAAAAAATTCCTACAAAAATATTTTGGCCATGGCTATATCCATATATTTGTAAAACCTCAAACTAATAATTCAAAATATTAAGAAAATTCCCTTCCTAAATTAACTGTAATGGATAAACCCGGATTGTGTATCAATAGAGTTTCTCGAGGGCGCAGGCCTTTTTGCCTTTTAGGAGCCAATAGATAGGTTTAATTATAATTTAATGAGCTGTGCCCTCGCTGGAGTCTCAGAAAGGACCTTTACGAATCTATATTTTTAATGTTTCTTTCCGCCCGATTATCATATATATATATAAGGGAAAAAAAAAGTGCCCCGGGTGAGGATCGAACTCACGACCTTAAGATTATGAGACTTACGCGCTGCCTACTGCGCCACCGAGGCAATGAAAATTCTCCCCATGAATTTAATTATCAACTAATCGTGAATTTTCACTTAAGGATATTGATAAAGTTAAAGAATTCAATACATACAGGGGGTGAACAAAATAATGGAAACGCCATGTTATGTAGCAATTTTGGTAATTTTCAAGGAGAGCGCTTACAACATTTTAGCCGGTTTTTTTTTTGGCTAGATTTCATCCGCGTTTAGCTTTTTTAAAGTTAGTTTATATAAGCTTAATATACTTACTTAATAACCAAGAAATTAAAAAAAAAATACCAGTGGGCAGAATTCAGCTTAAATTAGCGTATAATTTTATCCCAATAACAACTTTCTAAAACTCTTCAGTTGTCTTTGATATTTAGGGAAGTGACTACGTGTTGAAAGGTTAGTACTTGTTTTATTAATTTTTGGAGAACTAATTGTCATCATCACTAACTCTATAATTTAAGAAGGGGATTTTTTTTTGTATTTGAATAATAATTTCATCCTAGTTTGGTGATGACTTTTTTTTTATCAAAATTATTTCTAATAATTCTTTTATAATATAAAGACAAAACAAAATGGTGAAGTTCAAAAATAAATTTAAGTATCGAAATTTTGTGAATTTCTTAAAACCCAAAGAATTACAAATGGTGAAGTTCAGAAAATTTATTTTTATATATCTTCTTCTATAACTATATTTTAGCCACGTGATATTTTGAAAGGGGGTAAATTTAGTTTAGAGTTCCCTTTTAAAATGATTATAATTGGCGAAGTTCAGAAAATTTATAAAAATTTAACCATGGCTGCTTTTTTTTAGATTTTAAATTTTAATCTTAGTAGCGAAACCATTGCCTGGTTTAATTTATAAATTGAATTATATATTACAAGCCGCTGTTCTCTTCCTTAACAGGAAGAGTTTGTTTACACAGGCATCCCTGCGGTGGTGTGGCCTACGGCATTATTTGCTAATCTTAACCGCTTTTTTTAATCCCCTTTATAGACTTTGTTTTAACATCCTGAACACCCTTTTCTTCTTCTTCTTTTTCATCTTCTTTTTCTTCTTCTTCATCTTCTTCTTCTTGATCTTTTTAACTATTTCAATCCTTTGAATTTTCAAAACACCCGAAGTCATTTGTCAACTAAGCAAAAAAAAACATTTATATATTTTCAAAAAAATCCCCATCTTAAATTATAGTTATGGATTAAAAGGCCCAACTAAATTTTACATTTTGTTTATATTAAATTCCAGCTATTTTGTAGGATTTATTTAGTAAAAAGAATTTATGGGATCATTAATCTCAATGGTATTTTCAGCACAATTTCATAACTTTTTGCCTTTTAACTTTTTAAATTGTTTGTTATAGTTTCTTCATTTCAGTATATTAAAAAGACAACATTTTCCACCATATTTATTTTATACTTTCTACTTAATATATATATATATATATATATATATATATATATATATATATATATATATATATATATATATATATATATATATATATATTATACCTATATATTATACACATTTAATAACATTTATAATTTTTTGGAGGGTAGATGGACTGGAAGAAATCGAAGTAAAATTCTGGAAAATTAGCAGCGAGGATGAGTTATCCGATTCTGATGAATCTCTTGAATTTGTTTATAGTAATTCGGATGAAAATAGTTCTTCAGATGAAGATAGTTCAGCTGTTCGTGATTCATGTGATTCCACTAAACTGTCCCTCCCAAAGTTACACTAAAATAAAAAAAATATAACTTAAAAAATTGATTTAGGAGCATATTTGTTAGAAAGTTTATTTTAAAACAATTAAAAATTGTAAACTTTGTAGAACTCTAGAAATTAAATTTTAATAATTTAATTAAAACGGTTTTGGCTGGCAATCGTATCGCAAAAATCATTGAAAACATTTTATTTATGTCTTTCAAGCCATATAAATTCCTGTAGATAAGAATTAAGCATTTCTCTCTTACATCCTCGCATTCGTTTAATTCTTAGTTTATGCTTATTCCAGTAGCTTTACAATGACGATGTCATAACCTCGTATACCTCCTATTTTACCAAGTAAAGGTCATCCCTCCCCTAATTAACCAAGTAAAGTTAATCCCTCCTTTTGTCTTAGGAAGGACTATCTTTACTTGATCCAGTAGTTCTAATTGCAAGAGAGGTAGTTAGGTACCAGTAACCTGCAAAACACCGGCATCTTTGCCTTCTAACTATATTGAATTTGATGCTTTCAAAGTGTTTTTTCCTAGGAGTCTGATAATATTCATTTCAGAGTGTACAAATGAAAGAATTAGCATTCATAATCGTGAAAAAAATGCTTCCATTGTCCATAATGATGAAGGAGAAGTAGCGATTGTTTGGGAATTATTTTTGTAATGCGTTACAATAAAGTCCCAAACATTAGTGACTATTGGTCTCTCTTGGAAATTTATTTAGAAAAAACTCAATTTCCAGAAATAGGTTTCAAATTTTAATCTCAAAAATGTATTACAATCATCCTTGAAACCTAATGATGCATGATGAAAATCAAAGGCTGTAGCAGCCTAAAACAATATGCATCAGGCAAACCAATAGACAGCAGCATTAAAATCTGTGAAAGATGTGATGCCAAAACAGGTTATTGTTATGATCTTAATATTTACAAAGGTAAAGACGTGCCTAATGTTGCAACACGGTGAAAGGGTCATAAATAGCTTATGTGAAACTATTCGCATTTCTGATGTACTATTAGCATTTGACAGGTTTTTCACAACTGTGAACTTGAAAAATTTACAGTTTGCTGCTATCGGAACATGCCTGAAAAAGTGTAAGAACCTTCCATAACTTCAAGAAAAATTGGAGAGGCGATGCTTATTCCTACGCTAGCCAATATGGACTTCTTGCTTTACGATAGGTGGATCGGAGAGAGGATTTGGTAATTAGCAACTGCAATGAAAATATCGTTACCACTGTGAATAGAAAAGAGAAAAATGGGAGCAAAGTTGCAGTTAATTGCCCAGAAGCAATTGCTTTATATAATCAGGTGATGGGTGTGGTTGACCTATCTGACAAAAAAGTAGGAACCGACGACTTTAATCGTAAATCTACAAAATTGTGGAAAAAGGTTTTCTATCGCCTTCCTGATATCATGTGCAGCCATATAATGTACAAAGAAATTTCCAAAAACAAGATTACATTTTTCCAGTTTATTGTAAATCTTGCTGAACAAATGGTTAAACTTGTGCGTGAAAAAGCTCAAATTAAAAGAAAAACTCCCTCAATCTGAGGCAAACGATCGGAGAGAGCAAAACGCATGTGTAACATTGGCGATCACATGCCAGAGAAGCGCCAAGGAAGGAGGCGTTGTGTTAAGTGTTCTGAAGAGAAGATTGACAAAAGAACGAAGTTTGTTCTTCGTGTGAGGTGCCATTGTGTATGGCATGCTTTCAACCTTTCCATAATTAAAATATTTTTATGTTTAACTTACTATTATTTGTAATAAAAGGAAGTCAAATTATTAATAAAAAAATTTCCTCATACGCCTTTTTATATATATATATACCATTGGGATAAATGATCCAACAGAAAAAGCCCATTGCAATAATATGTCCCTAAATATATTTTGCTATAAAATAAAAAAAACTAAATTTTTTTAACAGTTGTCTTAATCTTTATGCCATAAAAAAACATTTTAGAATCTTTTATATCATTCTTTGGAATAAAAAAATGTTCGGGTAGTGAAAGAGTTAAGTTAACAAGGTCTGCTTACCAAAAAGTCGCTTGCTCTCACTTATTCTGATTTAATACCTTACGACCTTCAAAACTTTGAATAGTTCCGGTCCTAACCTTGGGATGACCTTGGCAATTATATCATTCGAAAGAGAATGTAAAATAACTTAAGGGTTTCAAATTTCGTTAGAATCGGCCGAATAGTTATGTTATTACCCAATAATTCCCCGGCTAGCCTTGGGAGGACCTTGGCAATTATATCATTCGAGAGAATGTAAAACAACATAAGGGTTTCAAATTTTGTTAGAATCGGCCGAATAGTTACAATGTTATTACCAAAACAAAAAAAAACAAAACGGGTATCGACCGACATAGGCAGGAATAGAGTCGCACGCGACTAAAAACTGCTAAAATCTAACCACAAAAACACCGGCCAAAATATCGTGTGCCACAGTCCTTGAAAATTACCGCAATTTTATTATTATTTAGCATCGAGTTAGTCCTCCTTTGGCAGCAATAACTTTTATACGTCGAAGAAAAGTCATAAAGTTTTGGATAGTGGCTATAAGAATTTAAATCTATTCCTTAAATTTTACACGGTGCTACTTGGAAGAGCCGCACGTCCTACCGACCCGAAAGCAAATTAGGGAAGTCTCTAAAGGGCCTGGGATTAGTTGTTGGTGCGATTCCTCCTCACTCCCTCTCGGCACTACTTATATATATATATATATATATATATATATATATATATATATATATATATATATATACCAGACAATGGCTTCGCCACTCTTGCGCTTTGCTACTAAGATTAAAATTTAAAGTCTAAAAAAAGCAGCCATGGTTAAATTTTTATAAATTTTCTGAACTTCACCATTTGTATTTCTTTGGGTTTTAAAAAATTCAAAAAATTTCGATACTTATATTTATTTCTGAACTTCACCATTTTATTTTTTGATATTATAAAAGAATTATTAGAAATAACTTTGATATAAAAACATAAGTCATAGCCAAACTAAGATGAAATTATTATTCAAATACCAAAAGAAATCCCCTTAAATTATAGTTAGTGATGATGATGATATGTCCCTTACGACCTTCCCCTCAACATTTTGTGTACAGTACTTTCACTTGTAGAATTCGGCCACATGTCAAGGTTGAGGTTTGTATTCTCCATTTGAACAAAAAAAAATCATAATATAATAATTTTAATAATTATAATATTTTCATTCGTAAATTAAATACGGTGTTCGCAGAGGTGCGAACACCACTCATTTATGCACATAGGGTGGAGACCTGAAAACTCCGAAAACCAAACACGGGTTAGATTAGACCGCCTGACCATGGGGTGTAGCCCACCAACCCCTTTTCTGTTTTTTTTTTTTACTCTCCACAAGCTTGGGAAATTCCGTGGGGGTTTTTTTTTATAGAAAACTTTGACTACGTCCCTTTCACCGAAACCTTGGTGTCGGGGTGTGCGATGAATTTGGCAGCACCAATCAGACCGGTGACGGCTCTTTTCCTATCGTTTGCTTGCGTTAAAGGGGCTTCACCTTTGCCGTCTTTCGAGGTGCCCCCTCCCCTAGTTTTTTCTCGAGGACCCTTAAACTCCTCTCTTATGTCTAGGGGTGAGGAGCATTTCCACTCACCCCCCAGTTGCTGCCTCTGTCTTCACGACCGAGCTTGTTGCAATTCACCGCTTGGTATGGCTGATAACGCGTCGTGCCTGGTTCGGAGACTGGATTGTAATCTATAGCGACTCAAAACGCCTTGGGTGCTCTCCGGGCATTGGAATCTCTACACCACTTGGTTCTCGCGGTATCCGTGATGCCACTTTTGTCGCGAGCCGGCTGGTTGTCGAGATTATCTTCTGCTGTGTTCCTGGGCGAGTAGACCAGCGTTTGGCTCTTCCTCACACCAATTACATGGCAGGAATCAGGGCAGCCCATCGGGCTGCTCGGCTAAGAAGATGGGAGACGGCCGAGGGGAACTTAAATTTGTGTGGCATTGCGCCACGACTGTTCCCATGTACCTATCCCCAATGTCGCGACGTCTTCAGGTTGCTTTCTCTGTCGTCTTCGAATTTGTCACATTCGCGTGATGCACCGCCATTTGATGGAGCGTTCGCTTGCTCTTTATTGCCAAGGACTGCGTTGTCTCCCCAGACTTTTCGGCACATTTTTGTTGAATGTTCTTCTCTGGGTGATCTTCGCGCACGTTACCTGTCCCGGTATTGGGACGAGCGGGTTCACTATCGCTTGCCACTGTTACTCGGGACGGGTTCGAGTGCAGACTTATGGACTATCTGATTTTGGGGAGGAGGCTGGCATACTCCATTTCATTTGACTTTTTTTTTAGGTCACATTTTCCTGATCCCGAGGAGGTGGAGAGGGCCTCCCCCTCCGACGCCAGGGCGTACTTGCTTTTTTGTTTATTGTTTTGTTTGTTTGGCTTTGTTTTTGTTATTTGGTCTTTTTTTCTTTTTAATGTGCCTAGTATTTAGCTGTAATGTGATTACGGCGACTTTTGCTCTAGTAGGCAGTCACCAGATAGGCTCTTAAAAAAAACCTCCGGTCCAAAATAGCAAGAGTAGGGCGTCTCGCCGGGAAGTGTCCTCAATGTCGCTCTTTGCCTTGAACATCAACGGTATCACCTCTTGCTTCAAACTATGATTTTTTTTCAGTGCGGCCGAGATGCCTACTTTGGAGCGTCGATTCCATAGGACTCTGAACGGCAGCTTTGCTATGCCGAAACGCTCTGGATTCGGTTTTCTTGGATTAAGACTAAGTAGACGCCTTCACCCCGACTCAGACTTGTTTCTAAATGGGGTTTACCTGAATGTGGTAGAATCGCACTGTTTCCTTGGTCTTAACGCCTCACATGGAAGGCCCCCGCCATAGACATACTTCGTTTCGTGGTGTTCTGATAAGGGGACTGCTTTACTTTTTCAGCGCTCTTTTGTTCCTTCTAAGCTAGACTACGATTCAGTTTTACGCATCCGCAGCCAAGTGTGAGTTGCGAAAGGTGTACTCGAACCACCATATTGGTCTGCGTTTGGCGACCGGTGCCTTACGCACATCCACTGTAGAGGGCCACATTGTCGAAGCTGGGGAGATGCATCTCGCTTTACGACGTACGCAGTAAGAGCTCGATGAAGCTCTCCGGCCAGCGATACTGCTAGTTCTACTCAGGATGCCACCCTAGAAGGTGCCTTTTTGAACATGTATTTCCACGCCTATAGAACCAGGGTTACTGCGTTCGCATTTTTTGCAGCACATAGGGCACGCTGGTCCCGAGTGCCGCAAGTAAGTTCCTGTTGAGGTATCTTCCATATATTTCGCTTCCCCTAACTTTACCATTCGGCACACTCTTTACAAACTTATGCCATCGTTGGTTTTCTCTTCTTAGTTTGGAAAATAATAAAACTGAAACTTACTAGGGCATCAGTTTAGCTTCCTCTAACTTCACCGCTTGACACATCCTACACCCCTCCTGACATTCATGTCCTCCTTGGTTGTTGCTTCCTTGGAAATAAAAAAAAGCGCCGCTTTCTTTTTACATCGTAGCCAGAAAGGACTACATTTATTTCCTGGAAAAAAGTGTTAAACTCGGGAGTGGCGCCAACGTTAAAATGCCATGAACGTAATCAGGGTATGCCGTCTCCGCCAAGGCACTTTCGAGGATGGCCGCCGACAAAGACATCCCCTGATGACTGAAATAGACTATGAGCCTCCACTTACAAGGACATGATTCTCAGAAAACAAACTTTTCATAGTTTCAAATTTTTTTTTTAAATTGGGGCGAGATCTGACGAATAAATTACTGATATAAATGAAAGTAAGGAATTAAAGTAGTATTATATTTCATTTGACATGTGTTCATTGAGATTACAGCTTGTCAATTGGTTCCTGATCGAAGAATCGGTGACAAGGCCATAAATAATGCAATAGTAGGTTACAACCCCAATTTGCCGTTTACGAATGAGCTTGCAATAAAACAGTTACGGTGACCATATTACCCATGGAATGTTTATAGCATTTCATGTTTGAAACACCTGATGCCAGAAATCGCTTTCTTTCATTTTTCAGCGATGCAAATCTGTGGCAATGTGAAGGAACCATCACCAGGGAGATTAAAGTTTACAAGTCTCCTGACGGCGATGAAATTTACGTCAACTTCATATCTGAGACCTGGGGTAAGAACACCTTTTTTTGCTTCCTTCCTTCAATGATTTACCACCATGATTGTTAGGGAAGGGTAGCGGTAAGTTACTATCTACAATAATTTCTTAAGATTAGAATGAATTAACGTTAGTTCCTTGGCATCCTTTGGATTTAATTCACTGCGTAGCTTCCTTGCGGCATTAAAAATGCTGTAGGAGAGTTGGCGTAGCTCCCATCATTCCCTAGTGTCCCAACCAGTTTCACTTTTGGCTAGTCAGGTTGTGTCAATAGTTAGCGGAAATTTTTACGCATATGAGCTTGTGCAGTTTTTCATGTACTTACATACGCCAAAGGTTGTGCATACAACTTCTCGAACCTAAGTATTTCTTATCCAATCTTGCTAGCATTATGCAAACATCTCGATCACTTCTTGGCACGTTCCAACTTTGATCTTTAGCACCACGCAACAGGTGGGGGGGGGGGGTGATAAACTGTAAAGTAACACCTAGTACCTGGAGGAACAGCACGGCCTCGCAGTTGGAGTGCAAATATGTAAGGCCGTGCTCACTGTGTTGAATTGAAATCTTTCACAGGGACTGAAGAATCTGGTTCGCTTCCGCCATGTCTTTCTATGCGACCAGTTTTTAATCGCAGGCGTCTCTACTTCTCACTGTGTTGGTCGGTCGTCCCCGTTTTGCTTTATTTGTTTTTGTAATAACATTGTAACTATCCGGCCGATTCTAATGAAATTTGAAACCCTTATGTTGTTTTACATTGAAGATCGAATAATATAACTGCTAAAATCCTCCAAAGGTTAGCCCGGAAAATATTTTGTTTTGGCACTATCATAACTATTCGTCCGATTCTAACGCAATTTAAAACCCTTATGTTGTTTTACATTCTCTTTCGAATGATATAAGGTCCTCCCAAGGTTAGTCCGGGAATTATTGAAATTTTTGGTCAGCAGATCTTCTTTTGCGACTATCCCCTCTTTATTTTCTCTAGGATTTGGAACCTTTATAAACAACGCTTTTTTAACGTCCACAGGTCGCAAGAGACCATTCCTTGAGGGGACCTGGGCGTTTGGGCTGTTCTCATATGCATAAGGCTGCATGGCGGGGGTTTTTTACTGCCTTGTTGGCTGCCAGGCGAACTAAAATTCTCGGGTCCGTCTCCGGATCTGCCACAACCAACCTTTAGATCCTGGCCATCTTATCGACGATTACCCCGCAAGGGAGTCCCTTGTATAGCCTGTTACACTTGATACATGGACGAGCTGCTCGTCCTCCCAGCTTGAGTGCAAATTCTGGAAGCCTACTAGCTGAACTCTCAGTTTTATTTCCTTTTTTTCCTATGATTATTTCCTCAACCTTTGTCTACCTGCACTTGGAATCTGGAGGAACTGTTCTCTCGCGAACCAACTGCAAATTCCACGTAAAGGGCACAGCGATTTGCTGATGGGACAGCGCCCCGTCCGGCTCCAGCTTAGCCTCTTCTTCTTTTTGACACCCGGTCTTATTACCCTATTACATCACTTTCCCTGCAACCTCTCCCACACCTTCCTCTGGTTGGCCTCTAATTCCACAAGGTAGACGCCGACCAGCTTCCTCTCACCCAATCATCCTGGATCTGGGCTAGGTGTGAGGGGGAGGAGACAATGCCCCCTGAGCTCCGGTTGTGGGGTCAACAACCTGCCTCACCACCACACCTCACATACCCTTTTCCTTTCACGGTCATCAATTTTAGCCCAGCTCAAGGTGGAGCCGCAATGCTGATGTACTGCCTGCCCACTGAGCGAGAGTAGTGATCTCTAATGGCGGCACTTCTCTTTGTCGGCCTCGTATTCAACCCTTACAGAGCGGGCTACTACGTGGGGTGATTAGCGTTTGCGTCCTGTGAAAATAATAGGGTCACCATCGCTACTGATGATATATTTTAACTAAATACTCGCCCTTTACCTTCAGCTCCACAACAGAAAAGGAACGCCCCCTCTATGCTTTCTCAGGGGCCCTTCCAAACCTTTGACCGGAGGGGAGGCTAACTTCTCTCCTAGGCCTACGGATGCGGAGAACTCTTCACCCCCTTCTCTTTCCAGCGGCACTCTCTCCTTTGCTTTCAGAGGGGACTGCCAAGAGATGACAGGGCCCGTCGGCCTGTACCCCCTAAAGTCCTACTGGCTGCATCTCCAGTTTACTTGCCAACCTTCCCAACCGATGCTGGTTCGCTGGCATTAGACAAGACAGAGGGAACCTCGAATGGGATCCGTAATGTCATGGGGGGGGGGGGCACATAGAGGGCCTCCTTAAGGTGATTTGGCTCCAGACGGTAGGATCTTCAATTGGGTCGAACGAACCCTTGCTTGGTGCCAAACACAGAACCCGATTCCGCCCCTGTGCAATCTTCTCAGACGAGAACTCCTAAGGAGAGGAGGGATCCCTTCTCTATTTCAGAGAAGGAGCTTGCTGAGGCGCTTCCATCTGGCCTAAGAGTTCCTTCGGGCAGAAGAGAGAAGCGGGTTCATTCCCCATCATCATCTCCTAAAAAGAAAAGAAACAGGAAGACAAAACAGACTCGGCGATCCTCTCCCTCCGCGGGAGCCACGGGGATGGACGGGTCCGCTGGCGTTTCGATAAGCGACCAAGCCGAGATCGGCATGTCCGGCTTCGGTGCTCCCCTAGGTGGGGAGTAACACAAAGACCAAAATTGCAAGTGCGGAGAGCGGAGCTTCGATTACGTCGGGGCACTCATTAAAAGATTACCTGGCGTTTTCGAGCCCGTTGGCTTCAAACTCTTTCTCATTATTCGCTACACTGATGGCAGCATGTTTCCCAAGGGCAACATGATCTATCTGAGGAGAGCACTAGCTAGTGTGATTGGTAGAGAGCCTTAATTAGTGCCCTTCGGACACTTGATGGCCCGCCGGTGAGTGTGACACCGCACTCTACCATGAACTTCGTGAAATGAGTGGTTTATGAGAGGGAACTCGTTGGCTACTCCATAGATGACATCACCATGGAGCGGTCAAGGTCGAACGTGTGATGAGAAAACAGGGAGGGGCCTCGAGACCCACCCTACACTCTTCGTCACGCTCAACTGTGACAAGCTCCCTGAGTCGGTGCGTGCCGGTTGGTATCGCTCCCGCATGAAGGCATTCGTGCCACTGCCGCGTAGGTTAGCGCTACTAGTGCCACCGCTTCGGCAGTGTAAGTTCCTCCAAGGCCCTACACGATAAGTCCAAATCTTGTGTGGCCAAGTTTTCAATTGCGGAGAGCAGCACCCTGCTTCTTCGAAGCAATATGCTGCCTATCTCCTGGAGAAGCATGTCCTAGCCGTTCAGTCGCAGGATCGTCTGTCATTTCACGAGACTAAGACTTGGTCCTAGTGCGCCCGGCGCTGCTTGGGACATCCTATGCCTCAATGTTTTCGTGGCCATTCGAAACCCTTTGTGGGTTCTACCCAGTTGAGCGGTCTCCTGGTACAGCTGGCGGTACAAAGGGTCCACCTTCAGCCCCGGCTAAAACAAGGGCTTCCCCCCTTCCCCCAGCGTGACCGTTTCCCGTAAGGCTAAACGCCAGCGCGCCTCCACCGATTTGTTAGACTCACAGGAGGAAATATCCCTGAAGTTAGTCGTGAGGCCATCTTCCGGGGTTCCTAAAGCTGCTCCCCGAAAGGATGACATCACCAAAGGAGCTTCGGCTTCTACGCCCACACCCAGTGCTAACTGGGTGACTCAAAAACGGTTTATCGTCCAACGGAGAGACCTCCGCCGCCGAAGCCGTCCCGCCTGCCTAAGGTTTCGAGGTGGAATGAAAAGACTCGCCTGGTAAACCCAACCTCCCGCTATAAGTTCTCGAAGGCGAGAGCGCCTTCATCGCATTGTCTCACTGACAGCAACCGGAGTTCTGCCTCTGGGAAGCGTACAGCCATTCCCGTGAGGGTCTTCTCTTCCAAGAGGTGCCCCCGCATACTCCGAGCTAGGACTGGAGGGCGTATTCATTCAATGGAATTGCCGCAGACTCTGGGCCAACTGGGAGGAACTGCGGAGGCTCGTCTCGCCCCGTTCCCCGTTAGCTATCTTTTTTTTGCAGCAGACCATTCTGGGTGCGTGGCCCCTGCCCACCCTCCCGGCGTATAAGGGTTTTGCGACCTCTTCGCCAGCAGGATGGGGGCCGGGCAGGAGGATGCGCGATTTACACTCTGCATGATGTCTCTGTTTTTCTCTTCGCTTTAGATACCTCCTTTGAGGCATTAGCTGTGAAGCTGCACCTGGATAGGAGGTATACTGTAGATTCCACAGTCAGCCGAGCTTGATACAGTGCACTTCCGCCGCGTCGTGGCACAAGGCCATTTCTCTTGCTCGGGTATTTGAATGGTAGACACCCTCTCTGGGGAGACTACTCGATCATTCCTGGCGTTCAGGTCCTTGCCTAACTGATCGACTAGCTGGAGATAGGAGTCCTAAACGTACGAGTTTACGCATCTCTCATCTCTACCCGAGAACCGCTTACTTTTCCTCTGTGCACTCCAGATGCACAGCCTGATTTGGAATGGGGGGTAGTCGATGACCTCCATAGTAGTGATAACTTTCCCGTTCAAATATCATTTTCTGGGCCTCTACCGCTTGAGCGCCCTCACCGGTGGTGCTTGACGCGGGCACGGTGGTCCGCATCTCGGGGAATGACTGATTTCTCTCTCTCAGTCGAGGAGTTTAGGTCTGTAGATGAGGCCTTTGAGTTCTTCCCCGGCGTGGTCCTTACTACTATTTCTAGAACGTCTGGTGTTTTGCACGACGACCGCTTCAGTGGTGGTCAGCCGAGTGTGAGGCGGCCCTCAAACAGAAGCGTTATGCCTACATGTGCTATAAGCGCCTCCCGAACGATTTCACTGTCGCTGAACTTCGTCGAGCTAGGGCTAGGTTTAAGTGTTTCGAAGCACGCCGGCCGCTCTTCATGGCGGGTATACGTGTCTTCACTAAACGGGAAGACCCCCTCTAGCAGAGGTTTGGAAGCGAGTCAAAAGGATTCTGAGCAAGTTCTCGCAGGACCTCCCTCCCGTTCTCCAGGAGAAAGGGACCGCAATCTTGGACCCCGTGTCCGTGGTGGAGTTCTTCAAGACCGCTTTCTCCGCATTCTCTAGCCGTGATGCTGCTCCGCCAGCATTCAATGCGCGTCGTGATGTCGAGGAAGGCCGCCAACTGGAATTTACTTACAGAGGCGGAGAAGCCTTCAACGACAGGCTTAGATTGAGTGAGTTGCACTCTGCTCTCACTTTGTGCTCGGACACAGCTCCTGGTTAGGACGATGTCCCATACGTAATGCTTCGATACTTGGGTGGGCGAGGTATGGCCTTTCTGTTAGATTTGTTCAACAGGATCTGGGTAGAGGGTATCCTCCTAGACTCCTGGTTTCCCCCCATCTCTCTAACCTCCTGCGTATGCAAGTTGATGGAGAAATTCGTAAATGTTTGATTAGCATTTTTTTTTCTGGACAGCGGAGACCATTTGTCTTCTGCACATTGCGTCTTTCGCAAGTTCCAATCCACGTGGGATGCTCTACTCCGACTGAAAAATGCCGTCTGTGAGGCCTTCCTTTATAGACAACACTACGCCACGGTGTTTTTTTACTGCATGACGATACGGTATCATGGAGACTCTCCACACGATGAGGGCGAGGAGACGCCTCTTTTGGCGCGGCCTAGATGCTAAATCTGCAGCGTCGACTCCAACAAGCATTGGACCGCGTATCTTGTTACGCCAAAGTGCATAGGCTTCAGTTTTCCTTGGCCAAGACTAAGGTGGTGCACTTCTGCCGCCATCCACGGCTCTACCCTGACCCAGACTTGTTTACAAATGGGGTGCGCTTGGAAGTGGTGGACTCGTACCATTTCATTGGTCTTATATTTGACGCCTCACCTGCGAGCCTCATATTCGCAGCCTTAGGGTCTCGTGCACCAGCACCATAGATATTCTTAGCTCCGTGACGTTCAGCGCCTGGGTCGCTGATAGAGCTACTGCCTTATTTTTTTATCGATCCTATTCTCTCTCAAGGCTCGAATACGGATGCGAGTTTTATGCATCCACCGCCGAGCGTGTGCTGCGGAAGGTGGACTCTATCCACCACACGGCCTTTGCCTGGCAAGTCATACCCTAAGCCCTTCGGCTTTAGGGCCAGGAAACTCCTTCGAGAGCTAGGTATAGCTCTCGGGCCGGTGGCGCCCCTGTTTCTGCCCAGGACGCCACCCTGGAAGATACGACCTTTGACCATTTTTCGCCACGCCTCTGCTCCCAAAGCATCTACAGCGCCGGGAGTATTGAGTTTGGCATTTTGGGAGCACACTTCGTGTCACGCTGGAACCGTGTCATTGTATACGTATGGCTCCAAGTTATAAGAGGGTCAGTTTCCACGCCGTATTCCCTCTGTTTGAAGTCAGCGGGGCTCTGCCATGCACTGCGTCTGTCTTCACGGCCGAGCTGGCTGCAATACACCGCTCGGTACGGGAGATTACGCGACGTACCCGTTTCGGAGATCGGATTGTGATTTATCGCGACTCACAAAGCGCCCTGCGTGCTCTCGAGGTATTGGAATCTCCGCATCCCTTGGTTCACGATATCCGTGACGCCACGGTTTTGGCGGATGTTGAGATTATCTTCTGCTAGGTTTCTGGACATGCTGGGAATGGGGGCGCCAAAGAGTCAGAGAGGAATGGGTGACCAAACCAGCGTTTCACTTTTCCTCACCAACTACATGGCAGGATACGGGCAGCTCTCTGTGCAACTTGGTAAAAAGATGGGAAACGGTTAGGGGAACCTAAAATTGCGTGCCATTGCGCCGCGCTGTTCCCATGGACCTACCCTCGAATGCCGCTCCGGCTTCAGGTTGCTTTCTGTCTTCTCCGAATTGGACACACTCGCGGGACGCACCGCCATTTAATGGAACGCCCGCCTGCGTCTTACTGTGACGACTGCGTTGTCCCCCACACTGTTCGGCACATTCTCGTTGAATGTCTCAGTCTGGGCGATCTCGCACGTTACCTGTCCCTGTACCAGGTGTAGCGGGGTCGCTACCGCTTGTCCCTTGTACTCGGGACGTGTTCGTGCACACTGACTTGCGGACTTTATGACTTTTTTGAGGAGGCTGGCCTCCACCTTTTTTGTATGTTTCTTTTTGTAGGTCGCATGGTCCTGCGCCGAGGGAAGGCGGGCCTACCCCCGACGTCGGAGCATGCTTCCTTCTTGTCCTTTTGCTTTTCTCGTTATTTTTTTTAGCTTATATCCATTTTTATCGTTATTTGTTAGTTACATATTGTTTTTTTTAATATAGCTTAGTAGTTAGCTGTGTTGTGTACGACGACTTATGCCCAAGTAGGCAGTCGCCAGATGGGCGACTGATCCTATGGAGCCTTTTCTCTTAACCTCCAAAGTCTTTGGGGTGGTTATAGTATCTCCTTTCCATGTGCTTTTTTTTTTTTTACAAATATGGTGACAATAGAAGCAAATATTGAGACTGCGCATGGGGATCCGCTTCCAAGAGCGACATTGGCGTACTTAGGTGTCGGAGAGGACGAAGTAACACTATACACCCATTCGACCGGTGAAGGGGCTCCCCTCTAACCATCCGCATGCGGCAAAGATGCTTCCCCTTTGCCACCTTTAGAGCTTCTCTCGGGCAGCTCCACCTATGAAAAGTTGCTCCCCTCTCTATGCTTTATCAGGGGCCCGTCCAACCATCTTCTACTGGAGAGTAAGCTTACTCTTCTCCTAGGACTACGGATGCGGGCATTTCCCACTCATCCCCTTCTGTCGAGTCACGCATTGATGACTCCATCTTCCGACCAATGGCAGTCCCCCTTTTGTATCACAAGCGACTGCCAATAGATTAGGCAGGTGACTCAATAGGGCTAACCCCCAAGGGGGGGGCTCTGTCGGACGTGCCCCTTGCTGTAATGTACTTTGAAATTACAGGGGCGGCGTGCCTGCCCCCCTCCCAGATGGAGATCGGTTTGACGGCTAGAGACTTCACTCCGGCTGAAGGTACATCGAATGGGATCCGTGATGCCTTGGGGGTATGGCTGCATTGGAGTCCCACCCTGAACACGACATGATCCCGGAGGTGACCCAGCGACATATGGCACGATCTTCAATGGGAGGGGAGCTGGATTCTGTATCAAACACCGAAACTGGATCGGCCCATTTGCAAGCTTCCCTTTACGTGGCTCATGCCCCCGAGGAATCACAAGGAGAGGAGGGACCTTTTCCCTCGGCTGGCATTCCTTTGACAACCAAGACCATTTCCATCTCTGAGAAGGATCTTGCTGAGGCCGGTCCGTTCGGACTAGGGGCTGCTTCGGGCGATGGAAAGAAGCGAGTTCATTCCCCACCCTCCTCTCCTAAAACGAATGGAAGTAAGAGGAAGAAAAAGAGCACTAAGGGTTCTTCTCCCTTCGCGAGAGTTCCGGGAACGAACAGGCCCGCTCCCGTTTCGGCGAACGACCAGATCAATATCGGCACTTCCGGCCCCTCGGTGCCCTCAGGGCCCTCGGGTTGGGGTGGGGGAACACAGACTAAGACCAAAGTCGTAAAATATGCTGAGCGGAGCCTCGATTACGTCGGGGCCCCTCATTGAACGACTACCGAGCGTTTTCGAGCCCGCTGGCTTCAAACTCTCTGGTAATTCGGCTCACTGATGGCAGCATGTTTGCCAAGGGCAACATGATCCATCAACGCATTAGCTAGGTTGATTAGTAGAGAGCCAAAGGCGACCCGTTTCTCGGGCTAGAGCCTTCTAGCTAATGCGTCTTATCCTTCCGAGGCGGCCATGATTAGTGCCTTTCGGATACTTAATGACTCGCCTTTGAGTGGGACGCCGCACTCTACCATGAACTTCATGAAAGGGGTGGTTTATTCCAGGGAATTTGTGGATTACTCCATAGATGACATCACCTTAGATCTGGCCGACCATGGAGCAGTCAAAGTCGAGCGTGTTATGAGAAAACAGGGAGGGGCCTCAAGACCCACCCACCCACTCTTTGGCGCGTTCAGCAGTGACAGGCACCCTGAGTCGGTGCGTGTCGGTTGGTATAGCTACTGCGTGAAGGCATTTGGGCCACTGCTGCGGTGGTGCTACTACTGCTACCGTTTCGGCCTTACGAAGCGACCCTGTACACGTGCAAATTCGGGTATGGCCAAGTGTGTCAATTGCGAAGAACCGCACCCGCTTCTTCGAAGTAATTTGAAGCGTATCAGGCTATTGATCGTCTCTTCTTTCATAAGGCTAAGGACTTATTTCTGGCACGCCCGGCCCTGCCTGGGGAGTTATGTCCCCGGGAAGCGTAGGAGCATTTAATGAGGATCTTCTCTTTGAAGAGGGATCCCGCATCTCATCGGAGCTAGGCGTGGAGGGCATATTCCTTCAATAGAATTGTTGCGGACACCGGGCCAACTAGGAGGAGCTACGGTGGATCGTCACCTCATCTCCGTTAACTATCTTTTCTGCAGGTGACCATGCTGGACACGTGGTCCTCCCCACCCTCCTGTGATATAAGGATTTTGCGACCCTACCACCACGGGATGGGGGCCTGGGAGGAGGATACGCCATTTACATCCGACATGATATCTCCGTTTTTCTCTTTGCTTTAAATACCTCCTTTCTGGAAGTAGCAGTGAAGCTAAACCTGGATAGGAGGTATACTGTTATTTTGACGTACATTCCACAGTCAGCCGAGCTCGACGCAGTGCACTTCCGCCGCGTCGTGGCACGAGGCCTTTTCTCTTGCTCAGGGATTTGAACGGTAGACACCTCCATACTCGATCAATGCCAGGGGTCAGGTCCTTACCTACCTGGTCGACGAATTGCAGATGGTGTCTTAAATGTAGATGAATTTACTCATCACTCCCCCAAAATAGCTTCATTGGTGCTTGGCGTGGGCGCGGGGCTCTGCATCTCAGGAAATGACTGATTTCAATGTTTCATTCGAGGAGTTTAGTTGGGTGAATGAGGCCGTTGAGTTCTTATCCGGCAACCTCATCGCCGTGGGCCTTACTACTATTTCTAGAAATTCTGGTCGCTTATGTGGCCCTCACACAGAAGCGTTATGACTACATGTGCTATAAGCTCCGTCCGAACAATTTCAATCTGTGAATTTCGTCGAGCTAAGGCTAGATTCCAGTATGTTTTGAAGCACACCCACGTGTCTTCCTGTCGGGCTAGGAGTCTTGACTTAATGGCAGAGGTGTGGAAGCGAGTCAAAAGGATGCGGGACAAGTTCTTGCATGCCCCCAGCCCCCTTCTCTAGGAGCATGGGACCGCAATCTCGGACCCCACATCCGTGGCAAAGTCCTACGCGACATCTTTCTCCTCATTATCTAGGCGGGATGCTGCTCCGCACGTACCGGACTTTATCTCTAGAGGCGGAGAACCCTTGAAAGACATGTTTACATTGAGTGAGTTGCGTTCGGCTCTCGCTTTGTGCGCGGACACCGCCCCTGATGCGGACGATATCTCGTATGCTATGATTCGATACCTCAGTGAGCGAGGCGTGGCTTTTCTGTTAGATTTGTTCAAAAGGATCTGGACAGAGCGTATCTTTCCTGACTCCTGGCGAATGGCTACTGTGCTCGCTTTTTGCAAATCGGTGAGATCACTCTACCCCGGCAGGTTTACGTCCAATCCATATAACTGCGTGTGCAGGTCAGTGGAGAAATTGGTAAATGTTAGACTAGCCTTTTTCCCGGACTGCGGAAGTCACTTGTTTTCTGCACAGTGCGGCTTCCACAAGTTCCACTTTAGGTTGGATGCTTTGTTCCGACTGGAAGTGCAGTCTCCGAGGCCTTCCTTTGTAGACAAGCACTACGCCACGGTGTTTTTCCCCTCTGGAGAAGACTTATGATACCGCATTGCGATACGGTATCACGGATACTCTCCAAAGATTCCGTGTACGGGTGAGGGGAACCCTCTCCGGCCAAATGGAGCAAAAATAGGGTGTCCCGCACGGAAGTGTCCTCAGTGACACACTTTGCCCAGAGTATAAACGGTATCACTTTGGTGCTGCTGGAAGTTGTTCTCACTACGCTCTACGTGGACAATCTTTTTATCTCTTGCTGCGGCCGAGATGTCGACTCCAACAAACATTGAACCGCCTCTCTCGCTATGCCAATCATACAGATTTCGGGTTTCCTTGGCCAAGACTAATGTGATGCACTTCTGCCGCAATACAGGGATCCACCCCGACATGGACTTATTCCTAATCGGGGCTTGTCTGGAAGTGGTTGATCGCGCCGTTTCCTTTCTCTTGTTTTCGACCTACGCCTCACCTGGGAGGCTCACATTCGCAGCCTTAGGTTCTCTTGTAGCTGCGCCATTGACATTCTCCATTCCGTGACGTTCAGCTCCTGGGTTGCTAGGGCTACTGCCTTACCTTCCTTCCGATCCTTTGTTCGCTCAAAGCTTGACTACGGACGCTAGTTTTATGCATCCGCTGGCGAGAGTGTATTTTGGAAGGTGGACTCGATCCACCACACCGGCCTTCGCCTGGCGACCGGTGCCTTCCCCACGTCCTCCATTGCGAGCCTATTTGTCGATGCTGGGGGAGATGCCACTCGCTCTGCGCCATTCACAGTGCATTATGCCCTTTGCGCGCGAGCGCTGGCGCCTCCCTCAGTTGCCAAATGCTCTCACTGCATCCGGAGCCAATCTTGACGGTGCCTATCCCGCTGAGAGACGCTAGCCATGCCCTAAGTACTTTCTGTTTATTGTTAGGAAATTCCGTCGAAAACTGGGTGTAGCTCTCTGGACGGTTACGCTTCTGCAAAAGGAAACCACCCTGGTGGGCACTTTCTTTGACTATATCTCGCCACGCCTCTGCTCCCAAAGCTTCTACATCCTCAGAAGTATTGCGTTTGTCCTTTGTGGAGCACACTTTGTGTCACGCTAGATCCATGCAAGTATATACGAATGGCTCTTTCTCCCAAGGAAGATGTCGGTTTCAAGCCGTATCCCCTTTGTTTGAAGTCATTGGGGCTCTACTAGGCACTGCGTCTCTCTTCACAGCCGGTACGGTAAATAAGCCATGGTGCCCGGTTGTGGTTCGGGGTATATGTGACGCCTCGAGCCGGGTTGATGCCTAGATTATCTTCTGCTGGTTTCCTTGACATGTGAGAATTGCGGGGTATGAGGGAGCCAAAGAGTCCGCGAAGACTGAGCGACCAGATCAGTGTTTCGCCCTTCCTCACATCGATTATACGAGGGGCGGTCAATAAGTTTTGCAATTCGGATATAAGGAAACGAGATATGAGGAAAAGTGTTTTATTATTTTTCAATATACGAGTATGACGAATCAGTGAGGGCTGTTTGGTAAAGAAGATTGGAGACGGCCAAGGGAAACTTAAAGTTGCGTGCTATTTCGCTGCCGCGACGGTTTCAGGTCGCTTTCTGTCGTCTGCGGGATGCACTGCCCTTTGATGGAGTGCTCCCCTGCTCTTTATTGCGACAACTGCGTTGTCCTCAATTTTTTTTTTACTCTCTCTGTTGTATATCACATGTTCCTGCTCCGGCGGGAGGCGGGCCTCCCCGCGACGCCGGAGCATGCTTCCTTCTTGCTTTCTGCTTCTTTCCCTTGTTTTTTTGTTTTTTTTATATTTTTCTATCTTCTGTATATTTGTTCCTTTAGTCTAGCCTAGCATTAGGTCAGTAGGTGATTGCGTCGACCTTTGCCGTAGTAGGCAGTCATCAGATGTGCTCAAAAACCAAATGTCGCCATGACTATGCTCCAAAAGCTTCTATATCCCTAGAGGTACTGGGTTCTAACCTTTTAGAACAAAGGTATCACGATGGAGTGATACCCCTGTACACAGATCGCTCCAAATCCGAAGAGGAGGTCGACTTTTATCCCCCTCCCCCTTCTTCCGGGCGCCACATCTTATTTCACAGCACTTTGATTGTTGGCTGCATTTTCGAGCCCCTTCTGATGTGTGCCTCTGGTGGCTAGCATACCTTTGTAGTTTTATCTTCTTGTTTTGTGTTGTGAGTTTGTTATCATTTGTTGTTTTTTATCATATATTTTATTTTCATTTAAATTGCCTAGAGTCTAGTTTAGTGTATAATTTTGGTGTCTGTCCTTGTTGCCAACCGCCAGATGCGACCTTTAACATTAAAAAATTATTTGGGGCCTACCCGGTTTCGAGCGCCCCAAATATTCTCATTTCTAGATTATTGGCATTATATATGTACCTTACACGTATTCATTTTCACCATTTATTTTCTGAGGTTAAACATCATTTGGTCTTTTTTTTTTGTATTCTAAACTGTAATTTTGTCCTGAAAGCAAAACCCACTTGAAAATTTGTATCAACTTCCAATACATCCGGTATTTCTTTTTCCTTATATATTTGTCATTTTATGTAAACTAAGAGTTTGGTTCTAGTAGTACTTGTTTTTTCATAGTTGGATTAGATGTCCAGAATATCTATGTTCCTCGCTACTCTACACGTGAGCTGATAGATCCTTCGTTATTTGCCACTAATCCCATCATTTCCACTACTCAAAAACAAAAAGGAAAGACGCAGGAAGGTAAATAAACAACTTTCTTATGGATTGAAATTCTTGAATTGATTTAACCGGATTTAATATTAGTTTTACTTTATTAACTGTATCGCCTAAACAATTTTGAAAATAATAAGCGAGGGGCCGGGGCATTGTTGGTGTTTCTATGATAAGAATTTTGCCTTTGACATTCGTTTTCAGTACCCCATAATGACAACGACGCTCGAGTGGTCCGGAAATGCCTCCACAATTGCACCAGCAAAGAAACCTGTGGTCACAATTGTTGTAAAGTAAGCAATGTTGTAATCATCTTGCAGCGATGGGTTTCAGATCGTATTCTTATTTAGCAATACTTTTTTACCCCTCAAAGGGGGTGTTAGGGGCATCATGGGCACGTGACTCATCTGACATCTGAAAGACTGCTGGTCCTCCTAGCTCCAACTCCTGCGATCTGCAGGTGAATCTGCTGCTAAAAATCTTGCACACATTTTCACTTTACCAATCTTTCCTTACAAGCTTTCTGGCTGAGATTCCCTCGTTGGTTTTCGCTTCTTAATTTTAGGTAGCAACTGTCGCTCCTTTTTATTTGACTGTGATCATGAGATACCACTCCTTTTGGCTTCCCTCGTTCCAAGAACTACTTCCGTTGCACAACGGATGGAGGTTTTGGAGAGTTAAGAATTGCACTACCACTCTTTGATTTCTTACGTACATCTTTTTAAAAATGTTTGCAACGAAAATTCTCACTATTGGTTTTTTTATATTGTTTAAGGAAAAATGCCCCGTATTTTGGGGAGGAAGGGACAATTTTACTGACAATTTTTTTCTAGAGTGGTGTTGCCCAAAAGATGTCCCTGCTGAGCTGGAGACAGAAAGAAGCACAGCTTCCGCCTGCAGTTAAACGTATTAAGGTATGAAATAAAGACAAGAATTCTGCATGTTTATCACGCCAATAATTACTCAAATTATAGGAAACTCGTTTTAAAAACTCCCCAATTAAAAGAAACTTTGACGTTCACTTTTATTGTTAAGGAAATCAAGGGCATTAATTCACCCGAGTTTTGAGCTAAAATACTCTAAATAGAAGAAAAGATCGATTATTGGATCAAATGGAAACGCGAAGTTAAAACCTCCCTTGTAGAAGGTCGTGTCAGAGTCCCCTTTGCATTAAAAAGTTTTGAATTTTCAAGCCTCTAGAGCTATAAAGATAGCGAATAATTAGCGGTTTTATTTCCAGAGTTCTTCAATAGATGCCCCACCGACTTTGAACCGGTTTTCTTTCAAACCTAAGCCAAAACTACAGTGGTCTAAGGTTTCCCAAAACAATGAATTAAGCGAATTTCGTGACACCAATTTCCAGGAGAAAGATCCATCTTCTGTATTTCCCAAAGAGCCACCAGTACATACCTATTTAACAGGTTTCCGATCGGGTGCTGTGAATTGTGAGGAAAGTCACCTGACATCTATAAGCGCACTTAATATGCAAAACGAGAGGCCTCTTTTGAAGAATAAAAATAGCTGCGAACCTCATAAAACACCCAAGTCCCATTTATTCCCTAGGGCTTTGGATCCTTCACGGTTTACCCCAGTACAGCAACAAAGCAGTAAACCCCTTAATAATAAGGAGAAAGCGTCATCCGAAATCACGATGGATGAAGCGAAGTTCTTGGAGCAAACTTTCCGAGATCATTTCTTGAGTGAAGATTCCTCTGTTAACTCAAGACAATCTCCAGTAACTACACAAAGATTCCCGCTTCCTTATCTTCCACATAGAAGCTCCTTGGCAGTGATAAGACCCTTATCTTCTGGCGAAAACTCTAAATTAACCCCATCTCCTCACCCCTACCATTTCCATCCTGGGACAAAGTCCAGGACGTCTAGCCAGCACTGGTCGGACCTCGACTGCTATATCAAATACCGAAGTGAGGAGCGGGCTCGAACTTCTACTCTTCACTCCCTTCCATCCTCTTCCGACGGACTCTTCAATGCGACTCAATCGATCCCGTCGCACTCTTCATCCACCATCTCCTCTGCTTTACTACAATCTAAACACGACTTGACCCCACCGCCACAAGTTTCAGCTTTATCTGCACCCATAATATCTTCTCCAAATGCTCATTACTTCCAATTTCCTGAAACACACTCCCCTTTTATCTACCAAAACTTTTATACTCCTGTTATATACGACCCCAATGCAAAGCAAAATCATTATAGAAGCAGTAGTATCTCAACAGGTCCCACGATATTCTCCAACACAAGAAAAATAGACAAAGGCAAAGCGGACACTTCGGTAAGAACAAATAGTTTCCCTTTAAATCCTCTTCCTATTCATTTTTTTCGTTTTCTTTGAAATGCAACTGAAAAATATTATTGTATCATAAACATTTTTATTTTATTTTAAAATTAAAGTTCTGCTGCTTCATTTAAAATACATATTGTATTTTTAAAATTTAATCTAAACACTGTGTTTATCAAACTGGTTAAGTTATAGGTCCTCATACGGTAATTATACAGATTAACAAGTCAACTGTTTGTCCCCTTAGGTAAGAGTGCGAAAAGCACTTTTACCCAGTGAGAAACACGCCATTGGGAACTAAGGTTATAAGTGCGATCTGTTTGCGAATCAGCACATTTTGGGGGCATCTTTAGCATTAAATCTAAATCTGCCTTGCTATCTCGACGTTTACAAACCTGCTCTTTTCGGATGAGTCCGTGTTTGGGGCAAAAATTTATTGTAGCATTTACGTATTTTTTCAACATATAATATTTCTGACAACCGCCTTCAATTGCGATTGAGTCTTTAATCTAGAATTTACCCAACTTTTTTTTTCTTGAATATGTCGTTAAGTCGATGCATTCGATCTAAACGTATCTTTTTTCATCATTCTTCGGACCTTCACCGCATTCTTTCTCTATTGAAGAAAAAATGACCTATTGGTTATGCTGATTGTTCTTAATAAAGACACTTGCTTGATGACTTTAATGGTCATATATATATATATATATATATATATATATATATATATATATATATATATATATATATATATATATATATATTCAAAATGCCCTCTTGACTCGACCGTTCTGTCCCTCGGAACTCTCGTGAATATTAAAAGTTGTACTATTTGAAACCTTTTTATTCTCACTGAATTGTTTATTCTAAACTCTACACTCCTCTTACACCTCTCATTTTCTGATTAGGTGGGTTCTTGTAACTGGAGACCCAGGGTTTTTCATTTCGCCCCCATTTCTTTGGATTCCAAGTAACCAAACTCCCTCCTCATTCCTTAGAGTGATTTGAGCGAATCGGTGACAAGAAACAGGTGAATAGTGGTGGGAATGGGCGGAACTTGCTACTGCAATCCCTTTTCAACCTCCCTTGAGCCCTATCAGGGTCATTTCTAAAATCGTCTTTCCAGGCCCAAACGGTCGCAGTCTGCCCCACTGAAAAATAGAAGAGAGGAGAGTGAATGAGCACTGAAAAGTATGGGACGACCCACCAGTTGTTGGAAACGACTGTGCGGTTGTTGTTTTCATTGTTATAGGTGACGAAAAGTGAAACGAGTGAAGCATTTAGTCAGAAGATGAATGGTGATCCGGGATGGGAACAGGAAGTAAGGAACAAACAGAAGAATCGTTGTCTACATCAAGGATCAGAATGACAGGTTATTTGTGACCAATGAAGATGTCAAAAGTAGATGGCGAGACTAGTTTGACTAGTTGTATAATGAAGCGAATGTAAAAATGATTGACTCCGCGGGTTCAAGCTAGGATTAAGTATTTTTTACTGAAACAAAAAAGGGATAAGAGATGTAAAGTGTATCTTGTGTTTATGGATCTGGAGAATGATTATGATCATGTATATAGGAAAACATTATGGCACATTCTAAAAATGTATGGAGTCAGTGGTTTGACATATGTGGTGGTGGTGGTGGTAGTGAGGATTAAGGCAAGGGTATGTGATATCGCTATGTCTGAGATAAATACGAATGGGAATAAAAGAAGGTGTAAGATTAGAGTGATGGGTTCGATGTTCGTATATGCCATTGACCTAGTTTTAGTGTAAAGGGATGGGATTGGGTGTAATAATACAATGCGTGTGTTACCCCCTAACAAGAGCGATGGTTTAAATAGTAGGAAAGTCCCTGGGACGATTGGACCGTTAGGAATTGGAAATAGCAAGGGTCTGAGAAATTTTGAAAAAGCCCCTCCCAAAAATCCGGCTTTTATTGTGTTTTCTTTTCAAAAAACAAACGCGGCAAGCATTAGAATAACGTAGAAAAGGAAAGCTATCTATATTTTAATAATAAATTAGTTTAATAATTATATTATAGTAAGAACATACGAGGGGCGGTCAATATGTTTTGCGAATCGGTAGGGCAAAACAGAGGAAGTGGGAGGCTGTTTGTGGGGGTTTAGGACAAGTTATGACAAGTCAGGACCTGCAGCCGCACGCTCCTGCTTCGTCTATTTAAGAAGCAGTAGCTGATCGCAGATCGTCAGTCACAATTTTTTCAACAATGGAGAAGGTTGAACACCGCGAAGTGATCAAATTTTTGACCAAGGAAGGCAAGAATGCAAAAGAGATTCATGAACGCATGGTTGCAGTGTACACCGACACCGCCCCTTCCTATGCAACCATAGCTCGCTGGAATAGGGAGTTCCGCCATGGTCGTGAATGCCTTGAAGATGACCCCCGTCAGACGTGACCAACGAGGACAATGTGGCCCGTGTGGAGAGGAGGATCCTCGAAAATCGACTGGTGAAGGTCGAAGAAATCGAGCGACAACTTGGAATATCACATGGAAGTGTTATCAACATCATCCACGACAATTTGGCCATGACCAAGGTCTTTGCCCGTCGGGTCCCTAGAAAGCTCATGCCCCATGATCGACTTCAACGTCGTCAAAGTCCACAATGCCAGAGTTGCACAAGCTGCCCTGCGCGAGTGCGGATTCGAGGAGCTCAACCTTCTCCCCTACAGTTCAGATCTGGCCCCTAGCGACTACTTTTTATTCCGCCAGCTCAAGGCTGCACTGCGTGGACGCCGGTTTGGGGACGATGATGATGTCCAGCTCGCCGTCCAGGAGTGGATTGAACAGCAGTCGGGAGATTTCTGGTTGTCGAGAATTCGAAGCCTCAGGGACAAGTGGCGCAAGTGCATTGAAGTAGAGATATTGAAAAATAATAAAACACTTTTCCTCATATCTCGTTTTCTTATATCCGAATTGCAAAACTTATTGACCGCCCCTCGTATCACTGATCGAGAATTGTGGGTACCCATTATAGCCATAACCTGTAGAAGGAGAGGTGAATTATGAGTCAGTATCAGAGAAATAACCTTAATTTGATACATATTTTTTTTTAAATTATAAACATAAATATGCATTTTTAATAAAAATAATGCTAGTTAGCGTTCATTTCTTTAAAAAAAACGTGTAATTTTAAAAAAATTGAAAAAAACAACACCAAACCCCGGAGTTTTTCAAATTTCACTTGAAAAAACACCCGTTTTTTTTTCGGCTGGGTTTTTAATTTGTTAACTCTGGTATGAGAGTGAGACTATGGTGTGGAAGGAGAATGAAAGATCTCGGGGTGAGAGCAGTGCAAATGTACAACTTGAGATGGATGTTTGGTGTGACTGAGAGCATTCTGAGATGGTAGGGGCTGGTATGAATGATGGTTGGAAATAGACTTGTGGAGATATTGCCTTGCGGCCTATGCCAACCGACAACAATTTTAATAAATGAAGGAAGCGAGCCTCCTCCCAAAGCTCCACACCACAGCCCTGGTGCAGGAGCCCGGTCGCAGCATAAGACAAGTGGTAAATACCCTGCTCAAGAAGCTCACCCCTCCCTTCCTCGCCGTGGTCTTTCATCAAAAAAATGGCGTAGAGTGAGAGGGACCAAGTAGACGAACTAAAGGCTCGGGGAAGCGCTCCATCAGATGGAGCTGCCTCTGTCTTGAAGCGAGTATACAAGAGTGAGTGCCAGGATGGGACATATTTTGTAAAATAGGTGTCTATCATGAAGAGGGCATGTTTGAGGTCTTCTGCCCTGGAATTAGCGGGGACTGGACGAAATGCTACAGGGAAAGTGGTAGAAGATAATGTTTTGACTTGTACCCTTCAATGAACCTGCCTCGGGTGCGGTAGGGAGGCAGGTTGAGAAGAGTTGCGATTTCTTACCCATCCGTAACACGCCGAATTGGCGTTTCGGATTATGTACATTCAACACATATTCAATCTCTTAACTTCACCACTTTCTAAACGAACTTGGCTTTAAATTTACGTGGCCCACATTCGTTGTAGCCCCAAGGTTCCTAAAGAAGGCGGGGCAGCTGTTTATGGGCCTATTGAGCGGAAACTTAATATCGAGTGGGAACCTAGGGCCTCTTAGTTTTATTTGGACGTCTCACATTAAAAAAATATCCTCGCATAAACCACGGGGTCATCTCCGTCAGAAAGTATTGGGAAGAAGATACGTGTATAAAGTGGGGGAGGTTGAGGTTGTGTTAACAGGCTGAAGTCTGTTATTAATCGTGCCCTTCCCCCAGCTTACGATCGAGCAGAGGGGAAACCGCTACCGAAGTTGAGCCACATCGGTGTGTAGAAGTCGCCAGGTAGATCCCCGATTCTGGTCGACATAACGGCGGATTCCTTCCCCTATAGTCAAACCGTAGTTCGGATCCCACGTTAAATACGCTTTAGGTCCACACAGAAATAAAAAGCGCCTTAAGGCAGATCGGTGGTAAAACTCATAGATATTTTTTATGTACGAGTATGTAGACTCCGAGTGGTGAGAGTTCATTCGTTTGAACACTTGTAGCGAACCTATTCAAAAATAGTGAAAATTTCTCTTCCTTACCATCCTTTCTCACTGTCATCGATTGCCTTCTATTTTTTTTGTTTTTCTTCTTCGTGTTCCCATCTTTAATTTGTGTATTAAAGTCGAGAGTGCCAAATTAACGTACTATTCTCGGTTCATTTATAAAATGCATTTTTGTTTTCTTTTCAATAAATAATTCCCTGTCCCCCGTAACAGGAAAATGTGCCTCCGAGCAGTTTGGCTAAGGGCGCGCCGAAAGGCATCTTGAAGCATTCTTCTACAAATGGATCGTGAGTTCGCAAATCCATTTATTTTAGACTGAGAGACAATAAGAGCCAAAATAAACATCAATCCAAACGGGAAACAAGCATCAAACAACAATCAAAGTGAGGGGAAAATACAAAGAACACCTACAAAAGCTTGAAGGTCAAATTCGATGAATAAAACCAACAAGAAATAAAAAACAAATGAACACCTAAACAACAACAGCATCATATCGAATGGGTACCTTTGGTACCCATTCACTAGGGATCTTTTTACCTTCATCTACCCCTTTCCTTTGTTTCTACGAGGGGCGGTCAATAAGTTTTGCAATTCGGATATAAGGAAATGAGATATGAGGAAAAGTGTTTTATTATTTTTCAATATAACTACCCTCGACTTCAATGCACTTGCGCCACTTGTCCCTGAGGCTTCGAATTCCCGACAACCAGAAATCTCCCGACTGCTGTTCAATCCACTCCTGGACGGCGAGCTGGACATCTTCATCGTCCCCAAACCGGCGTCCACGCAGTGCAGCCTTGAGCTGGCGGAATAAAAAGTAGTCGCTAGGGGCCAGTTCTGGACTGTAGGGGAGGATGGTTGAGCTCCTCGAATCCGCACTCCTGCAGGGCAACTTGTGCAACTCTGGCCTTGTAGACTTTGACGACGTTGAAGTCGATCATGGGGCGTGAGGTTTCTAGCGACCCAACGGGCAGAGACCTTGGTCATGGCCAAATTGTCGTGGATGATGTTGATAACACTTCCATGTGATATTCCAAGTTGTCGCTCGATTTCTTCGACCTTCACCCGTCGATTTTCGAGGATCTTCCTCTCCACACGAGCCACATTGGCCTCGTTGGTCACGTCTGACGGGCGTCCTGGACGGGGGTCATCTTCAAGGAACTCACGACCATGGCGGAACTCCCTATTCCAGCGAGCTATGGTTGCATAGGAAGGGGCGGTGTCGGTGTACACTGCAACCATGCGTTCATGGATCTCTTTTGCATTCTTGCCTTCCTTGGTCAAAAATTTGATCACTTCGCGGTGTTCAACCTTCTCCATTGTTGAAAAAATTGTGACTGACGATCTGCGATCAGCTACTGCTTCTTAAATAGACGAAGCAGGAGCGTGCGGCTGCAGGTCCTGACTTGTCATAACTTGTCCTAAACCCCCACAAACAGCCTCCCACTTCCTCTGTTTTGCCCTACCGATTTGCAAAACTTATTTACCGCCTCTCGTATCTTTCTCTCTTTCCTTCTCCCTTTATATATATATATATATATATATATATATATATATATATAGCAGGAATATGAAGACCCAGGTGATTACACTAATCATTTATTGGCTGGACGTTTCGGACCTTTACTAGGACCATCTTCAGCGATTGTGTCGACTAATGAGAAGGGGAAGGAACATTAATCTATAACAGTTAAAAAAATGCATTAAATAATGGCTAAAAAAAGCTGAAGAAGGCAAGTTAAAATAATAAAATTGACAATTATTAAAATTAAAGTAAAAACACTAATAACAATATATAGAATTAAATAATACTGCCCAATGTGATTTAAAAAAATAATAATAATAGAAAGTGAAATTATAACATAAACTGACTTGAATATTACATATTAAAAGTTACTGGAGTAAACCAAAAATAACCTATTATATTAAATTATAAAAAAAAAACCCGAAAACAAATCAGAATGAAGAAAGTGACTAATCTTTATCGTGGGAGTTGAGAAATCAACTCCCAAGGAACAAATCTATTACCAGTATTATATATATATATATATATATATATATATATATATATATATATATGCATCAAAGCCCACAGGGAAAATTAACACGAAGATTCCAAGTGCTTTCCAACTCTATTTCGAGTTCTTGATAAAGAACTCGAAATAAAGTTCGAAAGCACTTGGAATCCTCGTATAAATTTTTCCTGTGGGCTTTGTTGCATTTATTGCTTACTCACGCGATACTTTGTGAGTTTTCCACATATATATATATATATATATATATATATATATATATATATATATATATATGTGGAAAAATATCCAAGACAAATTGGTGCGGTTAAGATAATGGCATAATTAGACAACTTCAGGTCCAGCAGGTGATCCTATCCTCCAAAACTGGAAGACAACACTTAGGCATGGCCCATCTTAACCGCACCATATATATATATATATATATATATATATATATATATATATATATATATATATATATATATATATATATATATTATTTATTTAGTTTATTTTTTTAATGTCCCATTTATTTCTTTTATTAACCCCGGGGAAAACCGACGTGGCCATCTTCGTTAGAAAGGAATGATTTTAAGGAAGGTAAAAAAAAAAATTGCAGAAGATATTATCCTAGCTCGAGTAGCCCAAAATAAAAGACTACTCGTGAGGGCTCGCAGTTCTCTTTGACCTTTTCCTCTTATTATTTTCCTTTGTCCCAACTCGTTCATACCATTTACAAATGAGGCTCACTTCGCGCTACTGTCTGTTGGATCCCTGGGGAAATCGCGCCAAGTCAGCGGCTGGCTTTGGGGAAGGACCCCTGAAGAGGGAACGCAGCAACCATAACAACGGAGTTAACTATCATAATTCGTGTAACTATTCTCTTTTTTTTTCATTATTCATAGCCTATATTATTATTTTCAGGTCCCGAAAGTCGTGCTCTTACATAGTATCCACTTTTGGTTACTCGGGTTATATTTCTGACATTTTCATTTTCCCTCACCACTTTATAAACCGTAAATTTTCTTGTTGCGATGTACAATGTGCATATGTCCTCGTCGGTTTTCGCTTCTTAGTTTAAGTAAAAAAAGAATGACTAGATTCCAATGGCTCCTCCTTACATCGTTTCCACCAACGGCGATTTTAATAGTGTTTGGATGCATGTGATGTGTTCCTACGAGATTTACTTGTATCAGGTGTTCGAAAAGGTTGGCCAGTTTCGGCATTTTTCTGATGTCCTTGCAGAAGCAGGCAAATGTTTGATCCAGTTGTGCTAATTTCTAATATAATCATCTAACACTTTTGCAATAGATTTAATTCCTTACAAAACATCCATTGATCGTAGTTAATGGTTTCGGTTGTTGGATTTTCACTTGACTCATTTCCACTTGAAACCCCTCTCTCTATCTCCTCCCCTCTCCTGAGTGCTGCGGTCACTAGTCTCATCTCTACCAGGCGGTGCTTTCACCGTTTGCGCTGCTTCGATTCCGGGAAACAAACTGGGGCAGAAGACCGCTCTCACAACAGGACTTTTATCCTTGACTTGTTTTTACTTGGTTCTTTCGCCTACCACCCTCTTGCGGTGGTTATCTGGTAGGGAGGGGGTAGTAAGGAATCCGCGTCGTCGGTCGCATTTTTTGCACACGATGATTACCGAGTGTTGCCATTCAGAGTTCAATGCATTTACAAACCCTAATTGAAAGCAGCGACCCCGTGTAAAGACGGGCTGATAAGCTGACGACGAAGAAGAATTGATAAAGTACAGAAAGCAGTCTGAATTTTATAGGGGCCCCTGATATTTATGGGGGAAACGCACTCTTGGCCGGTCGTGGGCCCTGATAACCGAGGAGAAAAGTTGAGCCCTTGCGACTAACAGTGTGGTGCTCCCTGAGAAAAGCACGAGGGCAGTTATTGTTGTAACTTAATACTAAAGCGAAAACCAACGAGTCCACTCGCGTCAGAAAGTTCTTATAATGGAAGATATATAGCCACTCATTCACCTGATGGTGTTAGGGCAAGGAGGGTACGCAATCTTCAAGGTCAGCTGCCCTATAGTTACACCTGATACCCCCTTTTTGCGTGGACGAGGGCGACCTACTGATTAACGTGGGCTCCGAACCACGGCTATCTACAGCTTGTGACTGCCCCCTTGAAGGTGACCCGAATCGGGACTCCATCCGGTGACTAACTACACACGATGTTGCCTACCTTGGTTGTAATCGAAAGGGGTTTCCTCTCGGTTCTCCGCCTACCCCATACAAATTGGAAGGTGATCCAAAAGAACAGACTTAAAGGTATATAAAGAGGTAAGCGGGTCAAAGGTCATACTTGAACTCTTCGGCTCTTCGCAGGAAACTTGAAGGTAGAGGTTACCAAATACTCCTCCCCGACCTTAGTATTTTGGGTAAATGAGGTCTCCAATTACGAAAAGAATTTCACTGGATGACGAGATATTAGATCGGAAGCGTTCTCCTTCACCCTTTTCACTATGCCAGTTCTTCTATTTAATGTATTCAGTTTTTTTTATATTTGTCATTTGTCTGCCCCTCATTTTTCTTCAATGTGTTAAAATTCATTGGTTACACAAAATTCGCTTCTCTTATCAATAATTTTAGCAAATATGTATATATATATACTCTAAAGTACAGCTCTTTGTTTTCATGACTAACCTTTCTGATCATTGTTTTTTCTTTTTTTTGTTTTCATTCCAAAGAGAATTCCTCCTTGGATTACACGAATATCCTTTTCTCGTAATTAGATTTAATTAAAGGTCAGTTTTATTGATTACGTTGTGTCGTCGATGACCAAAAGTTGGCTCTTAGCAACCGAGAGATGAATTAAGCGTTGATGTTGCTTTGCCACCTTGACTAAATTAATTGATTCTGCACAGTTGCAGTGGAGATGATGCATTTCCTTGTCGATTTTTGCTTTTATCAGCGCTATGAACGACCAACTCCTGCAAATCGTCTTTCCTTCCTCATGAATGCATTGCAGACCCGCAGGGTGGGGGGTCGTCCTTTTATTGAGGAAATTGGACATGTTCTCGAAAGTTATCTGCCTTCCTAGTCATTCGCTCAACTAGAACACGGTTGTATGAATGACACCTGTTCCATCAGCACAAGGGCCTAGTAGTGTTCCTTGGGGGGAAACCAGGAGTTTCCCGTTTCTGGAACAGCACCCTCTTGGTTAATGTGGCCAACCCTGCCAGGAGTCCTAAATTGAGTGGTATCCGTACACTCAATGACACACCTCTGCGGATCACCCAGCATCCTACCATAATAATGATAATAATAATAATTACCATTGCTATTTTAATCGCTCCTTACCATGAACTTGGTAAAATAACTAGTGTATGTAAGAGAACTGGTAAACTTTTCCTAAATTTATCGCTACCGCGTGAAGGCGTTCTTGCCATTCCCAAGGTGGTGTTAATATCATTGCCGCCGCTTCGGCCACACGAATAAATATATCCTGTAGACGTCTTAAGTAGGATCATTTCCCAAATATGTGCATTTTTCTCTAAGACCCTAAGCGATAAAGATGTTTCGTGTAATGCCAACTATTGGAAATGTAGCTGATCGCACTGTGCTTCCTCTAATCATTGTGATTGTAATTGTTAGAAAAAGAGATCCTAGGGGTACTTGCTGCGGGGCGATTTTCGTTCAGAGGCTACTGACTTTTCTAGTCGCTATCTGCGCGTCCAGGTACTTCCTACTCCCCTGAAGTTAAAAAAAAAAATCACCCTCCACTCCTGGCCTTTCTAGGCCTACGAGTGCGGTAATTCCCGCGCTCATTAGAAAATCTGAGGTTCCTATATCCCCCGAGCGCCATTTCCGTCCGGATGGGAGCGTGAAGGTCTTAAACCCTACTACGGCCAATACCCTCGGCCCCCTCCCTTGCTTGAGGGCCTTAACAAAACGCAGAGGCCACGCTCCCCAACCGAGCCGCACAATTCGGAAAAGAAAACGCACAAAAAGATGATAGTGGTCATACCCTGGGCACTTCCAAGACTGATCTCCAAAAGGAAGCAGCCTAGGCTTCTTCGTCCCTGCCCGAAGTTGCACGGGGCGCTTCCAGTGACGTCTCACAAAAGACGGAGAAACGCCGACCGCAAAATCACTTCGGTAGCACAAGGATTTTAGGCTGGGGGCGAGGAGCTACGGTGGAGCTTCCTTACCGAGGACAGACAACAAGCACGACGCCTTGTTCCGTGGCGCCTTGTATACCCTCCAGGCAAGACTGTTCCTGAGAGACCTCGCAGGTTCGGGAGGCGTCATCGGCGCGGTTCCTTGAGCTTTTGACATACCAGACATTACGGGCCGACTTCCTGAATGTTTAACTGTATCAGACTAGGATCTGTAGAGAGGAATTAAAGAATGCGGAAGGGAGTTTTCCCTCGCCGATGGTTGTGGATAGCCGGAATGCAGTCCGACAGAAGAAGCGCCCTTTGGAACAAGATACATTAGGTGATCCATAGGATAAGTGTCTCGTAAAAAAATACAAAGTTGGGTAGAGGTAGTCCCATTGCTGGTGATACCCATTCAGGAGAGTGAAGCGTCCATGAAAAACACTGATGTAGGATATATATGACAGTTAAGGAGTTACCCTAGTCGTTGAAGCAAAGGGTGTTTCTGACTTTATCCCGCATAACCCCTGTAAGGACAGCGGCCTTCTGTGAGGCTTATTCTAACGCCTATGTATTCATGCTTGAAAGGTAGAACGTAAAGAGATTTGTTCTGGTTCAACTGAAGTGATCTATTGAAGAATTCTCATATGAATGCCGCGTTTTCCGATTATCAGTATGTCATCTATCTACGTGAAGGATTGGATGTTATTGGCTCTTGGCGAAGCTCTCCATATGACATTGCATTAAGAAGGGTGCCCCCGAGAAGCCCATAAGCAATTTCTTGAACTGCCAGCACTGGTTGCCCACTTTGACGCCTAACTGGTGTTTTGCGTTAGGGTGGATAGGAAGGTGATAAAGACCGCTGTCACCAAGCTGAGTTTTGCGGGGTACCTTTCCAATGTTAGGAAAGCTGAAGTCTAAAGTAAGGGAGGATATGTCGTAGACTGCTCGCATAGAACCATCGGATTTGGGGATTCTGAAGAGTCGGTGTGCGTGCTAGATGTGGACGTGGGGTTCCAAGATGTCCGCGTGCACCATTTCCTCGATGGCAGGGAGAACAGTCGAGGTCAGCTGGAAATATCGGTAGGTTCTGAGACGGAAAATATTTATAACTATTCCTTGGGGGACTTTTAACTATGTTGTTGGTAGATACTTGTTCACCGTTATCGTTGTTGTTATTAGCATGGTTTACATTCTTATCGTTGTTGGTTTGCTTGCCTGTGTTTACTCTTTCACGTTCCTGCATGATGTTTGGAGCAGTGTAATCAAAATCCTCTTCTGATTCTTGAGGGGGGCGAGCTCGTTGATGAGTAAGAAGGTAGGTACAATCAGGCCGGTGAGTGGCATGGCCAAAATAAACCCGAGTGCCGGAATACGAATGTGTTGGTGTTCAGGAACCCTACCGGATTGACTATATGGGGCGTTCAGAATTTCTGGGCCGCTTGTTCGAAAATGTTTTGGGTGTGTTGTAGATCGGAGTCCATGGCAACGCTAGATGGGTGTATCTAGATCGTGAAGAAAGAAGGTAGGAATTAACCAGTTCGATAGTCGTCCAGGCACACGTGGTTTGTTTCGATACCGTCTTTTGGGGAAGAAAACACGGGATATGCAACACTAGAAAATATATTATTAAGACTGGGAATTCCAATCGCGGTTGAAGGTATCACTAAACACTTTACTCCACTCGCTTGAATCGCTGGACGACAAAGAAATTCTAAAGTAGTAAAAAGAAGCCCTACGCCCTTATGAGTCTGAAGAAAACATGTTAATAAACTTTTAGTCTCCCCAAAGGGAGAGTCTAAATGAGTGGAGGAAAGCGATATAAACACAAATAGTAGAGCATCCTTAGTCGATAGCATTTTCTGCACATTCCGCTGCTAACAGCCCTGGAGGTCTCCAAGCACTATTCCGGTGAGAGTCTTCTTTGCAAAGGTCTCTGCAGTTCCTTCTAAGTAGATTTGGAGGGCATTTTCTTGCAATGTAATTACTGTGGACTCCGTGTTAATTGAGCGGGGGGGGGGGGTTGCTTCCTTCCGTTCTCCCTTAGCAGTCTTTTTTTTCAGGCGATGTTAGGTGCGTCCTCATTGCCTACCTTCCAAGGGCATTAGAGTTTCGCGAGTCTATCACCAGCGCAATACCCTTTGCCTCTCTTCTGATTGTAGCAGCCTACATATGTATATCCCACCGTAAGCAGGTTTTGATAAGGGAGAGTTCCGCCGCATTGTAACGCCGTTAACGAGGCCTCTTTCTTTTCTCTCAGGCCTTCACCGCTACTGTTCCCTTGGACGTACCCCCCCCCCCCAAGATCGCTTTCTGTCGTCTTCGAATTGGGCTCACTTGCGGGACGCACCGCTATTTGATGAAGAGCTGCTCTGCACCTTATTACAACGACTGCGTTGCTCTCCTGACTCTAAGGCACATTCTTGTTGAAGGCCCAGTCTATGAGATCTTCGCGTACGTTACCTGTCCTATGCTCTTTCTGGAGGAGGGTGGCCTCCTCCATTTTATTCGACTCTCTTCGGTGTTGCCGCATGCTCCGGTGGCGGGTGGGGACGAGTCTTTCCCCCGACGCTGGAGCTTCCGTCCTTATTGCTTTTGTCTAGTGTTTATTGTTTTGATCTGTGTTTTTTTTTAATGTAGCCTAATCATAAGCTTAACTTAATTACGGCGACTTGTGCTCTTTGTGGCAATCGCCAGATGGGCACTATTAAAAAAATATTCTCAGACCTGAGCGGGAGACATGCCCTCTGGGAGGAGGACTACATGGTCATTCACAAGGGTTAGTCAGTCTTTTGCGAACTAGTCGAGAGGTCTAGGCTGATGTCCTTAATGCGGAAGAATCCATACAGAATTGTCCTAAAACACCTTCGTTATCCTAACTTGATATGTCCCTGTATTCCGGATGCGCACTCGGATTTTAGATGAAAAGTGACGACTACTTTCATGGTAGCGATCATTTTCCAATTCAAACGTTTTTTGTTGGTGGGTCACTGCAGCCCGAGAAGCCTCTTCTCTACCTTAATCACTGAGTTTAAGTCGGTTGATGGGAATGTTGAGCTTTCACCAGCTCCCTCATTGTCGCGAGCTTGGCGTCGATTCCTCTACTGATGTTTCACTCGTTGCATAAGTGTGGAAGTATGTCATTTATATTTAGGGTGAGTTTCCTCAATACCCCCTCCCCACCCAAGAAGACGGGACCATATCTCTGACCCCGCGTCGATAGCAGAATCTTGCGCGATCATTTTCATCCGATTCTCTAGACGGGATGTTGCTTTGCTAGAATTTCAGTCACGTCTCTCGGTGACTGAAGACCGCCGAGTGAATTCACCTATAGAGACGGGAAAACCTTTCATTGAGCGATATCCCGTACACCATGTTTGGACATCTAGGTGAGCGAGGCTTGTCCAACTTAGTCTGGTCAGAGAGTATCTTCCTGGGTTCCTGGCAAATGGCTCCCATGCTTACTTTTCGCAATCCATGGAGGGATCACTGCATTCTGGCTGGTTTCCACCCAATTTATTTGATCTCGAGTGTGCAAATTGATATAGAAATAGGTAAATGTTAGGTTAGCTTATTTGATAGACAGTGGAGGTCACCTATCTACGATAATTTATAAAAAGTTTGATTAAATATGTTAAATATATAAATCTATGAGGAATGTTTTATACTTTTGGCCATGGATGATTGTCTTTTCCCGCCTTCTGGGACGGAGGTAAGGGTGGCCGGTTTCTCTTTTCGTTCCATTCTGCCTTTTCCCCTTGGTATCTTCCGTCCGTATGTACCTGAATGGGAAAGTTGTGGGGGAATTCCACGTGGAATTTCTTTTCCAGCATGGAAGTGATGTCCTTGCGCTGGAGAAGATTCTAGAAGTTGGTTAGGCGTAAATGGGTAAGCTTCGAACCGCGTCCACCACGGACCACCTTTACGTGGGTTAGAATCTCATCGGCGTGAAGATTCGAGAGTAGCGCTGTTTCCCCCACCCACGCGGGGAGAGCCTCGGATATATATATATATGGCTCGTCTTCCATGTGGCAGACAGAGTTGAGTCTCGCCTGGACCCAAGAAGATTTCCCTAGTTCCAAGTCAGGTGCTAACAACAAAGCAAAGTGACGACTGAACTTTTTGTGTGTTGGAATTAGCCCCAGTCACTCATCAACTCCTGTCGAAGCCCTCCTCGTTCACCCCTCGTTTTCGGGTGGCCGAAATACTCTCCCCTGAACCGGACGTTACTGCCCCATCCCCTTTGGAGAACCCTCATCACGTTAACTTCCCGCTCAGAAGCTCCGAGTGCCCTCGCCTCACGTGCAGAATACATCCGTGAAGCCTTACCCTGACGTCTCACCCGGAATCCTCCGTAAGCCATCCTCTCTTCCCCTTCAGCAACCCAATTGAGTTAATCCTCCCCATTTGAATAGTCTCCTTCTGTAATACATTAATTTTTAACTTCAGTGTCTGACGCATAACTACAATTCCCCCCCTCGTTTACCGATGTAATTTTGCCCATTAATTCTCTGATGTAATTTTGCCTATTTATTCTCTTATTTTTGTAAATAAAATTATACTTTTGTACATACCTCTTTAAATAACCTTGAGCTTTGCCATTGTCCAAATTTTACCTGACCTCGTTGCACTCTTATCTCGTTGTTCCGCGCGTCGAAACTCGTGGCGTTCCGTTCTTTGTCGGTTCGCCTTTAAGTTATTGGTCCCTCCCCCATAGATATAATATGGTATTGATATAATGTAATGTCATACCAAGACATATATATTTATTAATATACATATTATATAATTTTGGTGTCAAGTGTGTTTGGGGTTTTTACGAACCCGTGTCATTTTAATTTCGACATTAGAAGTTCACTTGTTATTCACGTCAGGCCACGGAGCGCCTTCTGTTGTGGATGTGAGTGTAGCCTCGATGACGTCGGGGCTCCTCGTAGAGACGCTAACCGAGTTTTCAAAAGATTCATGGTTATATAGTCTACTGATGACAGGATACTGGCGAAAGGTCACATGTTCCATCAGAGAGTGTCTTTAGCATGGATAATTGGCAGTGAACCGAAGGGTACCGGTTTCTCGGACAGGACCCTTATGCTGAATGCGGCAAACCATGCCCAGGCAGCCATTATTAGTGCTCTTCGGACAGTCGATGACTCACCTGTGCAGGATTCCTTGAATTTTGTGAAAAAATAAAAATTATCTTTATGTACTGTTAGTTGACACTTAAAACAACCTCATATGAAAAGAATATCCCATTTCTTTTCATTGCCAAGGGTCAATCATTGTGGGCATACTTATATAATATTACACTAATCAGTCAAACCAAAAGAGCTTGCTGTTCGATATGTTCAACAATAAATTCGATTTTACCTCCTTTTAGTAGTTATAATAGCGGGATTTCTTGTTTTTAGATCGAGGAATGAATCCGTTAAAGACATTTTTGAAGGGATCATCTAAGGAAAATTCGAATTTTAACACCAGGCGTTCGAAGCGGGTTTCCCCTTTGGCCTCAATTGGCCCTTCCAGAGACTTATCTTCACCTGACGTCTGGCGATTGAGGGAAAACTGAGCTTTTTGAGTCTTCCCCAGTGGTGCTTTCTGCCGTGTTTAATTTGCTATGGAAAACTTTATTGTTTCTATCTAAATTGACTATAATCCAGACTTATCAACTTGATAACTTAGTTGCTATTGATGTATTTGTGATTCATTTCACTCAAGTTTGATATTAAAGATATAAATAATTAGAGACGGTAAATTCTCAAAATATAATGGCATTAGAAATATCCTTCGGATACAATTTGTAATAAATAATGATTAAAAATAGTGTTTATATTATTCCTATCGAATGATAAAGACGATCGCTCGAAATCGCAAAGATTGGGGCATTATTTTACAATCAATAACATTGTGACAGCAGAAAAGTTTCCTTCCATAAATTTGCCGATTGGCAGTTTTTTTTACGAATTTCCATCGTTAATAAAGTTGCTTATATTGAAATAGATATGGCAAATATATTTGAATTTTAGACGATTATTTGCACTAAGACTAGATTAACAATGCTATTTCAACTACGTGTTAATAATGAAAACGGCACCTTACGCAGTGGCGTTATGCGGTTGCTGTAGCAACGAGTAACCAGCTTCAAACTGCATCGGGGACGCCTGGGGGCGCTCTTCTTCCACACCAAGCAATTGGGTGAAAGTGAAGGTTAAAATTCCCAATTGATACAGTTCTCTTTTATTGCTGTTACATTGGTCTATTGGATGAAGAGCGTCGCCCAGGCAGTGTAAAGGTGGCTACTCGTTGTTATAGCAACCGCAACTACGGATTAATTAAAGGAGAATTAATATAATGCAGTATTAAATTGTAACAAGGGTGATGATTATTCAATATATTTATCGTAGGTAACCGTTAATTAAAGCTTAAGAGAGATAGTCCTTGAGATCAACTTTACAAAATGCAAATGAATAAATAATGATTGATTTCATTCAAGTTCTCTCCTTTAACCTTTCATGATTGCCTCTATTCTCATAAATACAGCACATTAAATTATTCGTTCGAAAAACATGTAGGTATGGGATCTTTGGTTCCATAGTCCAGTTATAAAAAAAAGAATCGCTCTCCCTTGTCTATTTTAACAGTTTTCCTGAAAGGTAGACAGCAAACATGTTTCTTGGGTTCTCGTTAAAAAAGATCTATTAGTATTTAATCAAAACATCCTTTCTTTTAGTTCCATAAAATGGGACTCCTAATGACAGCCTGCTTTTCATAGCCCCACTTGACGCAACTCCAGAAACCTCTCTTTTTGCACACCTTCTTCCTCTCAAAATCGAAGCAGTTCGACTTGACAATCTTGAAGAAGACGTTTCCTACCACGTCAGACGCTCCTGTCCCAGTCTGTTTTAAACACGTTTTGAACCTGAAATGAAAGGTCTCCCGTAAGATTGCGATATGTACATAAATCTAAATATTAGGAACAATCTCGATGAACGACAGGATGGACAAGAGCAAGAATTCTTTTTGAGGTTAAAATTTTCATAGCAACGTTTCGCAGCCACTAGGAAGATTTTGACTCACGTCTACAGGGCAGCCAGAAATTTCCCAGGGACTGTAACCACCCTGTAGATCGAATCTCCTTTTCAGTTTACTGAATAATATTGAGTTCTTTCGCTTAGTGGACAAGGGTGTTGGATTTCAACGGCCCGATTCCGGGTTCGATTCCAGGCAAGAGCGGAGACTGAAAATGCCTATGCTCGTAGGAAGTTAACACCACCGTGGCATCTCGAGGTAACGACACGAGCTTTTTTGTCATCCTCGATCTACTCCTTTATTCTCGTTCTTTCGCTACGTTTTTTTACGCCCTATAAAGCACACCCATTGTTTTTTTTTACCCGCCGCACCATTGGCCCTTCCTAAGGATAGGGTGCGTGTTAGCATCTCCTCCATTCAGGGTTCATCACAACACCCCTTTTCCTCCATGCACACCTAGCATACACATTATCATCTACTTGCCGCGTACCAGTCCGCTTTCTCGCATTCACATAATTCATTGATGTTTTCTGCACTTTTACACCAGGAACTTCACTCATATATTCGATATAAGTCTATTCTCAGCCATTCTTCTTATATGCCCATAGAGGCTGCAACATTATCAATCTCAACCTTTCCTAGCAACATATACCTTGTACCCACTCGTTTCTCACTAAAAGTTTTCCTAAAAACTCTCAACACCCCTTAAAATTCTCCATATGTACATCCCTCACTATTTCACTTTCCTTCCATCTCACCACTATGATCTAAGGTTGGGTGAGCCAACATACTGTCGTGCAACTTTCACATTTCATCCTCTGCCCTTTAACATTCACTAACACTGAGCGGCTATGCCCTTCCTGGCGGTCTCAACTTAAAATAAAAAATCGCACATCACTTATTCAAGGCGCGGACAACGAACTCCAATATTGCCCTCCCTCCCCACCCAATCCTCACTCCCAAACACTACCACTTAATTCTTCTTTACATTCACTTTCAGCTTCCACATCATACCATGTAATCCTTCTAAACACTCAACCATTATCATACACCAAATATAGACAGCATATGCACGCATATCTCACCAACATCACACCAATGTCCTTCACCCCTACTCACATCTATCAGCACACTCCATCTCCATGTTGACGCATCTTTCTTGCCTCTTCGAACTCTACATTTCCATTTCACTCCTTTCTTTACAAGTTTCTTCTCACTTATTTTCTTGTCCGGCGGTGGCTAATATCGCAAGCCCACCACCACTCATCCCTGGTCTGTGGGGGAGCTCAGGTTGGGGTGGTGGGTCTTAACATGTCTACATTCTTACCACTCCCTCTACTACTCTCCCATCTTTCTTTTCCTCATATATCTTTATAGTCACCCGCAAGTGGATGTCAGGTGACATCTGGATGCGTGTGTGCCCTTCCGGTCTCAAAGCCTACAGGCCGATCTGTGGCTATTATATCTTCCATACATTTTCACTTTCTTTACAGATCTTACAAACCTTCGTGATACGGGCTCGATCCAACAAACTCTCACTTCTGATTCTCCGTATCCCATTTAAAGCTTTCAAAGTCAAACAAACACTCCTCATGATTTATTTATCACCAGCAGCAGATCAGTTATACTCTTACATTCACCTTATCTTCTTTGCCCCCCGCCGCCACGCCCCACCACGTGGCCTTTTGCACATCTTTGTGACGAAAAATACGTGTTTGCTACAAGTTTCTCCGCAAAGAAACCTTCCACACACTGTGACCCCAAATGTACCAGAAGGACCAGATTGATATGCTCGCAGGATAACATTGTGTTGAAGTGGCTTCCCTGACTCGCGACCCCTATCCTGGTTTAGCTGAAAGACGGAATGAGTATTCTCCACCTGTGGTTTAACCTATAATTCGTGATAGAGAATCGGGGGAAGGCAACTGCACATCTCGATTGTTTACTAGTTTATCCTGCTTTCTCCTACTTCTACAGTGTGGAATTAGTTTCGAGTAACTTGTACCCGGGGTTTGAATAAAGCTCACTCATTTTCTTCTACTCAAACTTTGAAACTTAATATTTAAAGCTCTATATTTAGCTCCATCTCTTCAAGAAATTAGTGAAATCATTATTGCTAACTAATAAACAAATCGAAAATTGATAGCGTAATTTTAAAGTAATTATATAAAAGATATGTGTGAACTAGAAATAATAGAATCGGACCTGCGTGTGGTAATTGAGATTGCATACTACTGGCACCAAATCTCATTTGCAGGTTGAGAATGGAAACTCTCAGAACCTGAAACCAATCAAGATCCGGGATTTGATTTTAACTTCATTTTGGAGCAGATTTGATCAAACGCCCAAGGGGGTCCAAGGGGGCCATTCAAACATTTCATGAGTCGCAGGTTGGGAATCCCTCTTTAAATGACCTGGCTAAATTTATCACGAAGTTTGCTTAATCACTCTCGCAACTTACACCATCTCATCTAAATGTGAAACCATCAGTATTCAACATCTGCTAGTTGTTCTATCGCTCGCATATTTTAAGATCAAATAACAATTTTACTACTAATAAAGACGAATTTAGTTCGCGAATGTTCCTCTTTTTTTTTGTAGCTGGCTTTTAATTATGTGACGAGAGGGGGAAACTGGATGAAAAGAATGCGCCAATTGTGTATATGAATCCTGCTGGGCCCTCACTTTCCCTTATCCCACGAGAGAGAGAGACTTCCCTAAACCCCCAAAGTGTAAAAGACCCTAGTAATAAATTTTAGATTTCACGCATCATTACACACCGTGCTAGAGCAACATTCCTACAAGCGTATACTTGGTTATATCGTATATCGAAGGAGACCAAAGCCTACAAAGCAGTGAAACATTGCACTCTCTCAAAATGGAATCTGAAATAGAAATATTTGCGGAAATGATTCCTTATTTCCCCTCATAATCTTAGTTTTTCCATCGATGTTTTTTCTTTGTCATTAATTGTTCATCCGTCGTAAAGGAAAATTCCCCCTCATTCAGCATGAAAACGCAACGAGCATTCGTCCCTGAAATACTGCGTCTGTGAACGACGCCACACAAAGACAGACGGGATGGATTGATCGCTCTCAAATTCGGGCGAATTTTAAGATGGGTTGATTATATGGCAATCTGTTCCGCCAAGCTTTATTGACCAAAGCGCCCCTTGATAGGGGCGGGACTTGCACCAGAGAGAAACCCTAGTTTAATCTAATACTCTATATTATAGAATTTCATTTCCTCTAGGAGGGGGGGGGGGGGTTGTACTTTTGAGTTCCTGCTTTTTATCACATGAAACGTTTCCCCTTTAAATGGATATACCTATCATTTTTATTTTGATCGTAACCACATCACCTAGTGACTGGGCCTTGGGTTGTCGCAGGCAGGCCTTCATGGGATTATTACGAAAGTGATTTCCAACCAAGCGTATCCGTTCATCTAACACTACCGGGTATTCTCCTCCTGTTTTAGGTAGGTAGATTGATCTTTTCTATACATCGTGATTAACTGCTTTCTAACAAAGTGGTATCGGCGCCCATCAGCGCCACTAAGAAATACCCCACCCCTATATAAGTTAAGAGACTGATTTTTCCGTCTTTTAGATCCTGTTTCGCAAGGAAAGGTGCATACACACATCGCGCCCACCCACATATGCAATTGACGAAATTTGCCGTGTATTGCAACTTGTTCAATTCAATAAATAAACACTTCTCTGCCCAAAGCAGTCACACGTGGGCTAACCATCCTTAGGCATCGTTCGCAAAATAACGCCTTTTTTATGGACAATTGAGTGTTTGCGTCCATATAAACACACACACAGCTCGTCTCTACCCTGGATTGAGTTGAAATGATTAAAATTTTTAGACAAGAACCCCAGTATGAGTTGTTCCCGAGTCGCGCTTCTCCAGGGGTTGCGTCCGCGTGAAGCGAATTCGGCGCTCCTTATAAATCAAGTCTTAATATCTCGTTCGGAGGAATGATAAGAGAGCGATGCGCGCATACCTTTGTCGCCGTTACAACTATCGTCTTCACGCCTCACTGGTCTCGACCCAACCGACACCGCCCCAAGACTCGAATAAGTGCTCAGACAGCAGTCTCTATCCTTTCAAGTGATTGAGCCCCCCCCCCTTCCGTCATTTCTCGTCGCCGAAGGCAACTTTGGGTCGATATACCCTTCCCTGTGACCCCAGACACTTAAGCTTAAAAGCCTTTGTACATGCTTGTTCCTGAGAGATTTCAGTACTTTTCCCGAACCAGTACTCGCGGTCGTGGCGTTTCGAAAATCACTGCAATTTAGTTACTGTTTTGATTTCCTACTCCTTTTAAACTATTTATAACTCCGTCTTCCTTAGAATTAGACATTTGTTCAGTTTTGCACTTGTATCCTCGTTCCCGTCTGACGGCCGTCTTATCAGAGCTTCTTACCGCTGCTGCTGAAATGTTGACATTTACACACAGATTCTCAGGGACGAGATGCACATTTTAATAGAAATGGTGATTTAGAGGTCGCACGCATGCGATCAATCGGGTCACGGATGTTCTCTCGACGGGATTCATACGGGGCCTACATTAGTAAAACAAGGAGCTGGGAGCGGAGTAATAGTGTAATGTAGAAGCTTGTGTTTTTTCGAAACCTTTTTTTTTTTTTTTAAATAAAGAAAACCCGATGGCATCTCTGTCAGAATAATATTTGTATAGAGGTAAATAGTGGTTGTTAAATAAAGTTAAAATGTGTGGAAGATACATTGCTCGAGTAGCCAAAAGAGAATACTAATTGGGACATAAGTGAGGAGATAAAAGAAGAAAAGCTGGTGTAAGCAACGAAGTCATGTTCACTGAATGAAGAATAAGTTAATAGGCAGACATGAAAGGAGGTGAAATTAAATAATGAGAAGTTTAAATATTCCAAATACCAATAGTAAAACCATCTAAATGTGATGAAAGAATGAATTATAAACCCAAAGAGCACGTTCGTACAAAGAGTACAGAGGCATTCAAATGCGAACTTGGACTCGCTTGCTGAGAAGCAAGCGATGCAACAAGATATGGTCGGTGCTCCACCGCTTCAATCACGACAGAGATGACGAATTCTAAAATGGGAAACGCTCACTAAAAAAAATGTAAGGAAAAAATAAAAAACGCAAATAATAATAAAGATAATGACTAGATCTCCAAGAACAAATAGACAATTCAAAAATATGGAATTTGGAAAATATCAAAACTCTTAACGAACGAATAACCTGAAATTACGAACTTATTTCCTGACGCACATGCCCTCGTTGGGTTTTGTTTTTATATTAACAAATACAAATCTTTAAATTGTTATTACTCAGGAAAAGACAAGATTTGGCTTTGGTCGTATGCTCATAGTCAAGATTCGTAGTTTCGAGACCCCCAAAATCGGTGACTTCTTGCAAAGTGGTTCATCCTTTTACGAGCATCTCTGTTCCTGGGGGTTTCAATTAATTTACACACCTTTCTCATCACCATCGACGTGAGATTGTTAATGAAATCACTCTCTCTCCAACGGCTTTTTCAGATCTACCTGTCTACATATTTCTTTCATTCCGAGTCGTTTTCAATTTCCTTGCAAATTACTTAATCCTTCTTTGAATGGCGCCGCTTATCCTCTCCTTAGCCATAATAAATTATGCACATAGTGGCGGGAAATGCAATGAACTAAGGCCCACAGATGGTCTTTTGTCGTCAGTTTAAAGTTTCAAAACATCTTTTGACGACCAATGTGCGTTGATATTGCCACCTCGTTCGCCAGTGTGCGTCACAGAAGTGGACTCTAGCCAAATCTTGATATTATTTGATTATCGCAAGCTATAGTTGTGTGATTTCTGTCTATATTCTCCTAAATCGAAAATCTTTTTTTAGTTGCACAAAGCAGGCTCCCTTGTGAGGGGACTACAGCTATATATTATTCAGAGCTGGGCGTTGCGGCAACGAGTTGCGACCTTGTCGCACTATGAATTTCGAAGTCGCAAACGTTTTGAAAAGGTCGAACTAAGCAAAGTCGCACCGCCAATTTTCGGCGACTTTGAACAGGAACAAGGACGACCTTTTTGAAAGAAATTGCCGCGGCTGTTTTATATATGTGTTTTTCTGCGTTATAAAAACAAGTTTCTGTTATCGCGTTAAAGTTTACTTTGTAATTTAGCGAAGTCGCACCGGAAATAAAAGTCGTAGTCGTAAGTCGCACTGAGGGAGGGGGGGGGCAAAATAGAGTGGCAGTCGCACCAGGTCCGGCGGCAAATTCAAAGTCGCACCCAGCTATGATATAATTAAGCCATCCCATAAGTAATGCGACAATTTTTTTTATGTTCATCATTATTTTATGGATAGAAATAATCGAAAGCAGTTTTGTTTTTATATTTGCCTTAGTCTACTAAACTCGAAGCCTAGGAGGTACCTGTATGTCAGCCTAAACCAAGGCTTTGCATTTCGACATACCTTAGTCGTCATTTTCTGAACTATTATTTTTGTATTATTATTGTTAATTTAATGTGTCTTTTTGTTAAATTACGACTATTATGGAAGTGTCAAAAGAACACATTCGTAACGTTATTCTTTGGGAGATTAGAAAATGCGCTAAGTTAACAGCAAAATATTTTTTGTCAAGTATATGGTGAAGGAAGAAATAGTGAGAGACAATGCCAAAGATGGATTCAGAAATTTCGCTCGCGAAACGTTAGTCTCGAATATGAACCCCTTTCAGTACGACAAGTGGAATTTGCTCAAGATCTTTCTAAAATAACAGTGGAAGGAAATATGACTGTAACTGTTGAGTAATTGGCTGGAAAACTACATTCCACTGTCTGTCATTTAAAGGAAATGAGTTACCTATGGGATGACCTAATATTTTTAAGATAGTTGAAGCCAAAAGGCTTCTTGTGACAGCGTATTCAAACCATGGCGAGTATTTGGAACAATAAGTGAAATACCTGAGACGAACAGTTTGGGTCTTGCAAGGTGGCCACCACTATTCTACTTTATATTTCATGTTCACATAAAATTCGAAATATGTGCTAGAAAAATAAAGACACAAAAAAATGATATGCGGGAAATAATTACTCAAAGAAAAACAATATCGAATATAAAAAAAGAACATTAATCATTTCGCAAAATTGCAATGACTAGTAGGTTACTTACTGGCAATACCGACGTTCAGCTACACAGCAGGGGGAGGGGGGGGAATGAGAGAGAACAAACAAAATAAAGAAAAGGAAAAGATAAAGGCCGAAAAGAACTGCCATAACAAACTTTATCGTCAAAAGCTGCGTCCCTGGAAAGCGCCTCGGACGCATCAATAACATGTTAAAACGACACGACCCAAAACACGAATTTGGATCCCTCTACAAGGTAACTAAATCACGTGGCCATCATTATGTGCAAAATATTTCATTGAGTTATTTCTCTGCTACCAACCCTATTTATCGAGCTTTCCTCTACGTATATTGTGATCTTTTCTCTTATAATCCGAGGCCAAATTATTTCTTGCGTAACATAGTCTCAATTTAATAAATCGGAAATCCTTTTAAATGAAAAAAAAATTGGAATATTTTTAAATGCTAAATGGCTACATTATGCAAGGATTTTCGTATCGGCTTAACAATTTGTGTAACATAATGGTATGTATATATGTAGATATATATCTACACCTCGAAAACAGTTTTCCGCCACCATTCGGTCAGCATTATGGTGTCATCAATTGAATTCTAGACGTCAGACAGCGAAACGAATTTTTTTTTAATTGAGACAAGGAAACCTTCTACCGACGAGGGCATTATCACCCGTGGAAAAGGAAGACAAACATATCATGGTGATAAAAAGGCTGCAACACCCAAACCCGAAATACCAGGGGCCGGGAATGTGCATTATAAACGTTAAGACAGCCAAGGAATTGTGTACCTTCGCGGCCCCAAGACCACGAAGTTTTTCGGTTATTTATTATCGACCAAGCACTTTTACTTCCTCTATTTTCCCTTTATTTACATTTCTTCTTATAAACCTTTTGCGGGAGGTTCCTCGGTGGTTTTCGCCTATTTTTTCAATCCATTGAGTGTTGGATTATTATTCTCTGATTTCTGATGAGGCAGCGCTTCTTGACTCAGTTTAAAAATACATTCTTCCAGCGCCAAATATCCAATTTAAATCTTACAATCTCACATAAATGAAATTCTTTTAAACAACGACTAAAAATGAGATTACATAATTATTAAATTTACGTTTAGGTTCTTGGCCAAATTATTATAATTTTAGTCAGAAGTAAATATTATTCGACCTACTTTAAAGCAATGTCAACAATCTCCATGAATAAACTATGCCCAAACGGAAATTACTTTGGTGTCAATTCTTATTTGCCCGAGGTATTTATGAAAACCAAAGTGTTCCTATGCTAAATAAATACTATGGCCGAGAAGACTATTATGTGTAGTTAACCGTAATCACTCTTTCATTACATTATGTATATTACTTCTCGTAGCTTTGTGCGATTTGTCTAAATCTGTTCTTTTTATTGCGGTCGGAATGAGAAATGAGGCTAAACAGTTTGAATCTAAATCCGTCGAAATCGGATTCAACCCTCGAATTTGTAGCAGGGTTAATTGTAGCGTCGTAGTCAAATTAACGTTTCCCTCAATGCGATGTTAATTAATCATCATCGTGGTGAATGGGTATTTCTTGGATCTTTGCCGAAGGTTATAACGTCATAGAGACAGGGCTAGCAGGAGCAAACAAGGGCGGCTTTCTGTTATTTTTTTAGCAGTATAAATATAGATTTGCAACGAATATCAAGCCGAATGTAATATATTCATAATGAAGATAGAGATTTATAACAGCACGCCTTCAATTATGTGAAGTGTGCCGGAAACTAGAAAAATACCCCCGAAATTCTAAGGCATAAAATCTGGTAGCTGCGAACCTCTTTTACGAGCTATACAAAAAAAATACAGTTCACACCCGACACAAATCATTCAAATCATACAGCATAATAGGCAGCCTAATAGTCAACAAAATAATAACACAAAAGACAATATACGAGTTAGTACAAAAAGTAACAAACTCGAAGCATCCTATTACGGAAAAATTAAAGGATCCGTCGTAAAAATTATGCGAAGGTCATTGACGACTCTACCACGCAATTTTTCTAGGCGGATTGATTCGTAATTTTCCTCAATTTTTTTCTGCCAAACACATTTCAAAAGGTGTTATGTTTTTGTTTTTTTAAGAAGAGTTTGACGCAGTATAGACATCATTATATCATGGTTAATTAGAATCGTACGATTCCATTTAACCAATAAATTTGGGGAAATTCTAAAGCCAGAAAACGCAGCAAATCATAAGACGAAACGTCACATCAGATCTCGACCAATTAACTTACTGCAGAGGAAGGCGTGGCATAATTTCAACCTGTCTTTTCTAACATCTCGTATGCCCGAAAAATACATCCAACAAACAATTTCTCTGAAATACCTCAGATGGAAAAAAAATGTACCATTTATCTTGATTTTAAATTACGCCCATCACTTAGCCTTTTTCCCGTAAAAATAATAATGTTGATTCTGTTTATTCTGTAATGTTTTGGCTAGGTTGTGTCCAATGGCATTCAATGTTTTAATTACTTTATAACTAACTGTTTAGTATTGTGGAATTGAACTCTAGCAATTCTTCTTACGAGAGGAAGGAGTCGTTTAAAAGAATCCACACAGTTTGAAGTCTTTATTTTGTAAGATTCGTGCTCCCCCTCCCCCACAAAGAAATATTAAATTAGGACAATGGGTCACTTTAAATTTTTTTAAAATATAGATGCCGGCTTGATTTGATGCAATATTATTTCAGTAATAAAGTCGTGGATTGTTGTAATGCATTGCCTGAGTATGTTGTAAATAGCTCTAGTTGTACATAATCAAAGGAGAGCTAGAGAAGTATATGGGAAAAGAGCAGATTTAAAGAACCTGATTTCGCAGACCAACATGTAAATGTTTTTATTAGTATATGTATGCTTGGGGTCTTGTATTATAAACTCAATATGACGAGCCTACTATTTGATGGTTGATAACGATGCAGATGGTGTTGATTTATGGATTTTTGGATACTCTGATTGGATGGCTTTGATAGGCCTTAGTGGCTTTTTTTTCATCATTTAATTTTATGTTATGCAATATGTATTCTGCTTTTCGGTTGTAAAATAATGTTCCAGAACGAATTTTGTTTACCTTTTGATATTTTAAGCCGATGTTTTTGGAATATCTGATGTTCACTCCGTTATGTTCAGTTCAACCCATTATTCCCATATTTAATTTAATGATTTCGCTGGCCGCTCGTATTTGGCTTTCCAATAACCAGTTAAGAATTCGTCCATTTTCTTTAGGACACCACAATAAAAATTGCTATTTTTACTCGTGTGCACAGCATGAACTTTTCCTCTGAAAGGTGATTTTAAAAATTATTCGTATTCAATTAAGTCAAGTTGCGTAGAAAAGTTTGGGGAATCAATAACGTCGGTAACTGCAATCTACACGGTTAGTATAGGCTGGGGGACGCTCTATATCTAAAAGACCAATCTAACACCCTTATTGGATACAGTTACCCTGAAGGGCGTCCCCCAGGCGTGCTCGCTGCAGTGTGTGAAGGTGGCTACTCGTTGCTATGGCAACCGCACAACGTCGGTGATAATAAGATTGAAACTGTAAGCAGTTGACATTTACCACATACAGGAGCGACCGTAAGAATTAAAAGCACTAAGTTTAGGCTTTAAACCCTTTATCCATCAGGAAGACATTTATATTTATTAAAAAATAAAGAGAAAGTATCAAGAGCACCTCCCCTCAGATGTTTACAAGTGGTTCGGGAAGAACGTCGGAAAGTTATGGAAAATGAAAGTGTGTAGAGAGTCCGTAATTCAAGTAATCTACCCTAGGAACCTGGAGCGTACGCAATACTCTTTAGCCTCCTACAAATCTAGAAACGAAAGGAGGTCCCCTTGCCGAAATAAAAAAACCTCAGACACCTTTTTTTTTTAGATATATAAAAACTGTTGAAGAGACAATTCCGGGGGAATCGGACAATGAGTGCACCGGAAGACTTGCGAGAAACGAGAACAAAAATACCACCAACCTTGGAATCTCTTGAAGGGCGGTTAAATATAAAAACGATTTAATTAAATCAATGAATGCCCTTGTATCCTTCTCTTGAGGTCATTCCAGATCGAGGCTATAAGTCGCTGAGGACAGTATTGCCTTCAAATGAAATGTACCCTTTTCATCAGTACAACCCATTGACAAAAGTGGAGATATGTATTTAATTGGGCTTCCCACGTGAAAAGTTCACACTCCCAAGGTAAGCGACAGCTTAGAACTCATTTTTTTTTCATATTCAATATAGCATTTATATGGGAATACTCTCATTGGAAAAAAAAGAGAGTAAAAAACGATTGACATTATAGGAAAATGTGGTCAAAAGTCTTTGACCTCCAAGAAACTATCCGGGTTGTTTGAACAGAAATGTTTGACAGGAAGTGAATGAAATTTCTTGCCTCTAATTTTAAAGTGTTCCTTTAAAACCTTTTTTCCAATCTCGTAAATTACATTGCTCGACCAATGTGCTCGAGGGGGTTAGGGATTTTAACTTGTTTTAGCTACGTTAACGCAATTAAATTGGAAAAAAAAAGAGAAAAAAATGTATTTATAGATTCGCATGTGTAAAAGCGTCAATTAGTGTCAAGGACTTTTGAGCGGAAACTATAAAGTTCATAGTTACGTTTACTATCGCTCTTTTTCTTCTTAGTAATGTAAAAGTGGACTTAAGATTTTCAGTAATGTTAATTACCCTCAAGATCTTCTAATCTCTTTTTATCCTACAACATGGAACACGCAACGATCACCCCCATCCCTCACGTTATAGAACCCGATTCCTGAACAAAGAGCCTATATTTCCGACAATGCAAAGATTAAAATGAACACACTGGACACTCATAAACTTTTCATGGGGGCAATCCAAGGAATATGCCACACACCTAGAAGTGTGTGCCATTATAGCAATTGCTCATCCTTACAAACTACAAAAGATAAAAAAAGTTCTAGCCTTATTTAGGGATGCGCCAGAGTCCCCAATATACGAGTACCATCTATACTTGAAACCCAAAGTAATGCCCATAAAATAACACCTACGGTCTAGTGCACGATACTCGAGTCACCATTGACATACTATACAGATCCCGTAAACCATCCGCCAAAGTTGTGTAAAACTTCAAGGGGTACAATCCATTGAGGTGCTCCAAGGAATCTGACCCTCTCGTAACCAGGTCTCATTATACACACACACCAAGTAACCTAATCTCCCTAACACCATTTGACTTAGAAGAAACATTACTCTCACGCAAGAAGAGCCACCCTGACAAGGTTCCTATGTGGCCTGCGCCCATCTCCCCCCCGCTTCCACACAAAAAAAACACTACAACGGCTTGACCGCCTCATACATCTGCACTCGCTGCCATCAAGAACCAAACACCTCAACTTATAGTCACAACATGCCCAACACTGACGAACATCATATAAAATCTACTTATGCATGCAAGGATTGTTTGATTCTCTGATAACTCCATCTGGTCGTCTAGTTAATCGAAGCGGCTGTCCTAAGAACGGGACACTAAACCGGGGACAACATAAGTAAGTCTCACCTTCTGTCACAAGAGCAGTGCGAGATGGTACCCAAACCGAAGTGGAAATAACCGTACTTTCTTTCAAAAGAACGAATGAAAAAGGGACAGTGCATGTCATGTTGACGACAACAACCATCTGCCCCAAAGAGACCTCCCAAGTCATTATAGGACCTCGCCGAATAGCCTTGTCCGCACCATTTTGTGTTTGGAATACTGAGGAAGCTCGTTACTGCTCGCCGCGGTCTGGATTCGAACGAGCAAAATGAAACTAACTAAATATTTAGTATTTCGAAATGCTTCAAGAAAACCGTCCAAGTGGGAGGGGGGGGGGGATACTTCTAGTGCCTCATACTTCCTTTTCCACATGAGTACTTTCTTTTGATAAGATTCGCTCCCCACTCACCTCTTTCCCGCTGCATATACGAAAGAGAGAGAAAAAAATACTTACCTTTTATCGCAGGAACAGTGCGACATTGTAGTTAGGCCGTAGTTGTAGAGACCGTACTTTTGAGACAGCCTTGGAATGTTGGATGGACAGAGATCATGAACTCTACAACAATGATCGACCACCAAATATCCATCGAGGTCATTATACGACTTTGCCAAGCGTCCGTTGCCACACCATTTTGTCCCAGGCAGGATAAAGAGTTCTCGTAAACCTCTACGACTCCTGTAGTTGTATTTATAGCAAGAATTGCGTCGTTTAGGTCAACAGTCCGAGACACAAAATCTATCATCTCAAAAGCATTTAACAAACGCGCTTATTTCCTTGATTGGTAACTTTAAAAAAATTATTCAAAATGTGGTTGTGACTTTTACAAAAAAAATTATGGCTAGCATCTGATAAAACTTACACTGAAAATGTGGATTTGGGGGGTTTTGCCAGTGCAATATTTAGTTTCAAGTAGCTATGTTTAAGGATCGAGTTTAAAAATTATGCCCCGAATCATTTGGTTTTATTTAATTTCTTTTCGTCTTAAAGCAAATGATAATGAAACCTCATACCAACTTTGGTGCTTGCTAATGAGTCTATGTATTTCAACACAACATAAGACTAGCAAAAAAACTAGCATAGAAATAAATACAAATTTTTTTTTTAATTATCTGGTGTCTCCGCTCCTCTTTTCAGTGTAAATTTTCAGTCGTATTATTTAAATGTTTTCATTTGGATATCTTTACTGTGTATTTCGAACAATATGCTGCTGCCATTTTTAATTTTTTCAGTAATTACAAATATAATTTGAATTAATAATAATAAAAAAATAACATTTAGAAGCCAAGATCTGTAGAAAAATACAGAAATGAAAACTTAACAAGCCTATTATATAACATAACGATTGTTATTTACATGTTTACAGGATTATTTTGAGAATGGCACAAGCGAGATTGATTCAACCTGGTGTCGTACAGTTTCGCAAGCCTTCATTCACCAAAGCTGTAAGGAGCCGTCCAAGTCAGGAAAATGGAAGAATTTTTATGTATGATTAAACCATTATCATCATATTTATATTAAATTGGCAAAGGAGAACAAGATGTGGTCATTACACTAATAAATTTATGTTAATATTCATGCTTTTTGGAATATCTTTAGTATCGTCCTATTTTTTTATAGTAGTTAATTTGGAAGATGTTTTAGAAGCTAATGAAATGTACCAATATCCATTTAAAAACTGGTTCTAGGGCCAGATCGGGAAGGTAAGTCTGATGGTCGTTTCAGAATATATAGAACCGCGAAATAAGTACAAAGTAAGTCATTACTCATTTGACAGGGTGTTCATATGACATTCAAAGTAGCATAAATAGTCCTCTGTTGACAAAGTGTTTAGATCATAGGTAGAAGGTTGTTCTACAATTAAGCATGCCTATATACACATATATTCATGCAGTCAATGACGAACATTCGTACACTTGCCAGTAATTGAAAGCACAGTGGAGGGAACTAGGGCAGAAATATGATAGTTAATAGCCAATGAAAAGACGGTTACCTTGAAGTAGGCGAATTTTCACAATAAAGGTATACCAAGATATTTCTATGCATTACGAAATCAATAATAACTATAAGCAGGTGCATAATAGTTATTGTATAAGACAAAACATGAAACATAGTGAATAAGTTCTTAATATCAAGTAACAATAGCTTTGAAGTATTATATTACCTGCTGATGAGAGACGAAGAGTCATTATGTTGATGAAATTGCAGTTCTCTTTGTCTTCTGTCAGCTTTAGCTGTTTTTCGGATGTTACGGTTCAATCTAAAACACTGTAGCGTGAGAGATCCCCCCGCCCCATACAAGTTATTCGATAGCATTAACAAAGCAACGAATAAAAAGTACAAAGTTCACAACGAAATGAGACTAGCAAAGAATCACACACACACCCAGAGGGAAACCTCCGTCTGGCCAAAAGACGTATTTAGTTAATAGAGGAGTTGAAAGAGAGCTCTTTATAAAAACGCGAGCCAAGAGAAGTATATGGCTTAATTGTTTATGCAGACCATTATTTTATTTATGTAATTCACCTGAGATTGGCAAAAAGACTACAACCTTAAACATGGGATAGAAAAACTGAGTTATTTCATGGGTATTGATTGGGTTGATGTCTCAACTGCGAGTTTTATTTATGGTTCATTGGTATTAAATGTTATATAAAAAAAAACTCAATAATCCACACGAGGGATTGCTCAAGTGATAATAAATATTAAATTGAAGCAATAAATTTTTTTTCGTTCTTACCTGTTGTTTCAGTTCCTTATATTTGATCATGGGTTTATAGGAGAAAGGAATAATCGTTTCTTCATGACCATTTGTTAACAACACGAACGTACCATTTGATGGACCTGTAGAACCAGTTCCTGAAAATGGAAAAAAGGATTAAAGGCTTTTGTTTGATATGGAGGTGAAATTGGATTACGTTTCAAAACTGATTGAGCCATTATTTAAGTCTTCACTTGTGTTCCTCGCGAAAGTAAAAAATAGGCTATATGTATAGCATCTCCGTCTCTTAGCATTCTTCTTCTTTATTTTAGCTTGGTATGTATGTCCTGTCATCGTTTAGTTATGGATGTTAGGATACTGTTTAAATATAAACAACGCCATACACGTCATTATGAAGAAAACATCATCACCAGAGTAAACACGCCTTTCAAATCCAGATTCCCTAGTGGAAGAACTCAATAGGGAATGGTGGTAGCACCATTGTACCCAACGAGGAAAACCACCGGATCAAGCAAACCAGCAACCATGGAGATCACCCTAACGAGATAAACCCCAACCAAAAAAACAAAAAAAATCACCTAGCAAGACTCCCATGATAAGAGACCCCTAAAAGTGACACCCAAAGTGAAGTGTAAAATAAAGTGAAATGAAACACAAATTAACTTTGCTTAACTATAGTGAATTGAGACAATAGTGTTCAACTATAGTGAAGTGAGTGAATAAAGTGGTCCTAAAGAAAGAAGAAACCTAGATACACACAACGGAGTAGCAAAACAATACACACACACTAACGGCATGAATGCTACAATACTCACAAAAAGAAAACAGAGATTAGTCGGTCCACCCGACAACTTTACAGAAGTTGCAATTGCTTACCAGCAGAGCGCCAGGTAAAGGATAGAATTGAAAAGGTAAAGCAGGTCGTGGTTCGGATTCCACGTTAATCAGTAAGTCTAAACAAAATGGAGCTATTCCATTCTATCCCCAGCTATCAATAATCGGACAAATGAGATAAATTTCTGCTCTACTACGATATTTTCCTTCTCACTCTCTTCCAAGTTCTTCTCCTATCCTCCATCCACGTCCTCTGGCCCCACCATTTTATTTTTTGAGGGAGCCAATCTGGCGACTGCATGTTTGGGCATAAGTCGCCGCACACGACACGGCCTATTACTAGGCTATATTAAGAAACAAATAACAAAAAAACAAGAAACAAATTACAATATGTAAATAACAGATAACAACGCTAAAAGGGACAAGGGCTAAAAAAATAACACAATTCTCCGCAATTCCTAAATGTCCATGAACCCAGCAGAAGATAATCTCGACATCTGCCCGGCTCGCCAAAACCGTTGCCTCACGGATATCGCGAACTAAGGGATGCGGAGATTCCAATGCACTTAGGATGCTTTGTGAGTCGCTATAAATCACAATCCGGTCTCCGAAGCCGGCACGTCGCGTTATCTCCCATACCGAGCGGTATATTGTAAGTAGCTCGGCCGTGAAGCCAAACGCAACACCTGGCAGAGCCCCGCTGACTTCAAACAGAGGCGATGCGGCGTGGAAACCAATCCCCTCTTGGGATTTGGAGCTATCCGTGTACACTGGCACGGTTCCAGCGTGACACGAAGTGTGCCCCAAAAAGGTCGAACGCAATATTCCTGGCGCTCTAGAAGCTTTGGGAGCAGAGGCGTGGTGACAAAGTCAAAGGTGGTAGTCTCCAGGGTGGCGTCCTGGGCGGAACCAGAGAAGCCACCGGCCCGAGAGCTATACCTAGCCCTAAACCCAAAGGGCTAAGGTATGACTGGTGTATCTCGGCGGCATAGGCACTGTCGAGATCAGCAGCGGATGCAGTTAAAGCTGTTGGCGACTGAGGGAGGCGCCAGGTTCGCACGTACAGAAGAATAATGCACTGTGGACGGCGAAGAGCGAGTGGCATCTCCTCAGCATCGACAAGTCGGCTCTCAATGGGGCAAGTGCGGAAGGCACCGGTCACCAAGCAAAGGCCGGTGTGGTGAATAGAGTCCACCTTACACATGCATAAAAATCGAATCCGTAGTCGAGCTTGGAACGAACAGAGGATCGATAAAAAAGAAGGCAGTAGCCCTATCAACGCCCCAAGCGCTGAGCGTCACAAAACGAAGGATATCACTGGAAGGGGTACAATAGACCCTAAGGCTGCCAATATGAGCCTCCCAGGTGAGGCGTCGGTCAAATACAAAACCAAGGAAACGGCGCGAGTCCACCACATCCAGGCGCCCCACATTGAGAAAGAAGTATGGGTCAGGATGGTGACAGAAGTGCGCCACCTTAGTCTTGGCCAAAGAAAACCGAAGCCTGTGCGATTCGGCATAGCGAGAGACGCGGTTCAATGCCTGTTGGAGTCGACGCTCCAGAGTTGGCATCTGGGCCGCGCCAAAAGAGATCGAAAGGTCGTCCACGTAGAGTGTACCGAGAACATCTTCCGGCAGTACCGAGGTGATGCCGTTGATGCTCAGAGCAAAGAGTGCGACACTGAGAACACTTCCCGGCGGGACACCCTCTTCCTGCTCCATCAGGGTGGGGAGGGCTCCCCCCACCCTTACGTGAAATTGACTATCTCGCAAAAATTCAGATATAAACATTGGGAGGCTTCCCCTCGCCGCCATCGTGTGTAGAGTCTACATGATACCGTATCGCCACATGGTATCATAAGCCTTCTCCAGATCGAAAAACAAGGTGGCGTGGTGATTTCTACGAAGGAAGGTCTCGCAGACGGCATTTTCCAGTCGGAGCAGAGTATCCAACGTGGAGTGGAACTTGCGGAAGCCGCACTGTGCCCGCAGATGGCCCCCGCTGTCCAGAAAAAAAGCTAATCTAACATTTACCAATTTCTCCATCAACTTACACACGCAGGAGGTTAGAGAGATTGGGCGGAAGCCGACCGGGGTAGAGTGATCTCTTCCCTGTTTGCGAAAAGCGAGCACAGTAGCGATTCGCCAGGGATCTGGGAGGATACCCTCTACCCATATTATGTTGAACAAATCTAACAGAAAGGCCATGCCTCGCTCACCAAGGTTTCTAAGCATGGTGTACGAGACATCGTTCCGACCAGGGGCGGTGTCCGCGCACGAAGCGAGAGCGGAACGCAACTCACTCAGAGTAAACCTGTCGTTGAAGGGTTCTCCGCCTCTGGCGGTAAAGTCCAGTCTGTGGCCTTCCGTGACATCACGACGCGCATTTAATTCTGGCAGAGCAGCATCCCGGCTAGAGAAAGCGGTTGCGAAGGATTCCGCCACGGACGGGGGGTCAGAGATTCCGGTGCCATTCTCCTGAAGAACGGGAACGGGAGTGGGGGAGGGATGTCCTGTGAGAACTTGTCCCGAATCTTTTTGACTCGCTACCACAGCTTTGCTAGAGGGATCTTCCCGTTAAGTGAGGATACGTATGCCCGCCAAGAACAAGAAGAGCAGCGGGTGTGCTTCGAAATTTTACCGGAACCTAGCCCTAGTTCGACGAAATTCACAGACTGTGAAGTCGTTCTGGCGGAGCTTATAGAGCATGTAGGCATAACGCTTCTGTTTGAGAGCCGTCTCACACTCGGCTGACTACTAAGAGAGCGATCGGCATGCAAAACGCACAGACGTTCTAGGAATAGTAGTTAGGCCCGAGGAGATGAGGTTGACAGAGAAAGCAGTCATTTCCTGAAATGCGGACGCCCGCGTGAAGCACCACCATGGCGGGCTCTCTGGCGGCAGCGGCCCAGAAATGATATTTGAATTGGAAAGGTATCACTACCATGGAAGGCATTGACCACTCCCCACCCAAAATCAGGCTATGCATCCGGAGAGCACAAGGATAGATTGAGGCATGAAAATGAAGCGGTTCTCGGGTAGTGATGCGTAAACTAATCCACATAAAGGACACCTATCTCCAGCTCGTCGATCAGGTTGGCAAGGACTTGACCCCTGGGATTAATCGAGTAGTCTCCCCAGAGAGGATGTCTACCCTAAAGATCTCCAAGCAAGAGAAACGGCCTCGGCAATCGTGCCACAACGGAAGTCCCTTGCGTCGAAGTCGGCTGATGGTGGAATATACGCGGAAATAACAGGCTACCACCTATTCAGGTGCAGCTGCACAGCTACAGCCTGAAAAGAGGTATCTAAAGCGAAGAGAAGAACGGAGACATCATGCCGGGTGTAAATCGCGCATCCTCCCACCCGGCCCCCATCCCGTAGAGGTAGGCTCGAAAAACCTTTATACCCCGGGAGGGTGAGCAGGGGGCACGCGCCGAGCATGGTGTCCTGCAAAAAAATAGCTAACGGGAAACGGGAGGAGACGAGCCTCCGCAGCTCCTCTTAATTAGCCCGGAGTCCGCGGCAATTCCATTGAAGAAATATGCCCTCCAGGCATAGCTCGTAGGAGATGCGGGGGCCCTCTTCGAAGAGAAGACCCTCACGGGAATGGCCGGACAATGCACTAAAGACACTGTCGCCTTCGAGTCTTTTACTCCCACCGCCTAGAAACCTTAGGCGAGCGGGGTGGTTTCGAAGGTGGGGGGGTCCCTCTTTTGGAAGATTCACCCTCTCCGAGACACCCAGCCTACCACTGTGTGTAAGCGAAGGAAACGAAGCTCCTTTGGGGCGGCAGCTTTAGGAACCCCGGAAGATGGCCTCACGACCCTCTTTAGGGGTGTTGCCTTCTCTGAATCTAACGGTCACGCTGGGTGAAGGGAGGGGAGCCCTGGTTTTAACTGGGGCTGGGTGTGAACCCTTTGTGCCGCCAGCTCAAAGGGCTACTGTGTTCGTAGTCCTGGATGGGCCAGGAGCAGAGGGTGTCTTTCTCAACATTGAGGCATAGCACGTTCCAGGCAGCGCCGGGCGCGCTAGGACCAAGTCCTCAGCCTCGCGAAATGATAAACGATCCTGAGCATGATCGGCCAGGATTTCCTTCTCGAGGATATATGCACCACATTGCTTCGAAGAAGCGGGGTTCCGCTCTCCGCAAATGACACATTTGTCCATACACAATTTGGACTTATCGCGTGCGGCCTTGGAGCAAATACACAGACTTCGGGTAACCCTCACTTTGCACGTCGCCCGGAGCGATTAGTATGGCCGAAGCGGTGACATTAATAGCAACTCCGCGGCAGTGACGCGCATGCCTTCACGCGGTAGCGATACCAACTGGCACGCACCGACTCAGTGAGCTTGTCACAGTCGAACGTGACCAAGTGTGTAGGGGTTGATTTCGAGGCCCTTCCATGTTTTATTATCACACGTTCAACCTTGACAGCCCCATGGTCGGCCAGTTCTGAAGTGGCCATCTATGGAGTAGTCCACGAGTTCCCTCGCTTAAACTAGTACTTTCACAAACTTCATGTTAGAGTGCGGCGTCACACTCACAGGCGTGCCATCAAGTGACCGATGGGCACTAATCATGGCCGCCTGAAGGGATTCGACGCATTCGCCAAAAGGCTCCCGTCCGATAAACGGGTCACCTTCGGACCTCTACCAACCACACTAGCTAGAGCTTTCCTCTGATGGATTATGTTGCCCTTAGCCAACATGCTGCCATCAGTGGAGCGAATAACAAGGAAACGTTTGAAGCTAGCGGGCTCGAAAACGCCAGTAGCCTCTGATCGAGGGGCCCCGACCTAATCGAGGCTCCACTCTGCGCAGTTCTGGTTTTTGTCTGTGACTCCCCACCCGGGGGAGCAACGGGGCCGGATGAACCGATCTTGGCATGGTCGCTTACCGAAACGGCAGCGGCCTCGTCCGTCCCCGCGGAAGTTAATGAGCCCCGAGTCTTTTGTTTTTAGGAGTGGAGGGCTGGGAATGACCCCCTCCCCTGTGGGAGCCCCTAGGCCAAATGGGCCGGCCTCAGCAAGATCCTTTTCTAAAATGGAGAAGGTCTTGCCTATCATAATAGCAACAGCTAGGGAAGGAGATCCCTCCTCTCCTTGTGAGGCCTCGGGGACCCGAGCCGTCTGAGGAGGAGCTTGCATAGGGGTGGACACTGGTTCTATGCTTGGCACAGAATCCGGGTTTCGACCCCAGGGAAGATCCTAGCGTCTGAGGTGGGGTCATCTCAGAGGGGGGCTTCATGTGCCCCCCCCCCCCGAGACATCACAGATCCCATTCGAGGTACCCTTTTTACCTAATGCCGGCGAACCAGCATCCGTCAAGGAAGAGAGGGGGGCATGTACAGTGACCCCATGTAGGCTCTTATCGCACGAGTGCAAGATTTTAGGGGGCAAGGACCGACGGGCCCTGCCATTCCTTGACCCCCTAAGGGGTTTGGGCCTATCGACGCGCGTAAAGTCGATAGACTCTGAAAGGAAGAGAGAAAGTGGGTGTGAGGAAGGTGAGGGTGGAGGTTTAAGCAGGTTGTTAAAAACTCGCCTCCCAAAACCGGTGCTCAGGGGTGAGGGGGCCTTATCCCCTTGTTTCAACCCCGATCTGGGATGGTTGGATGATAAAAAACTGGTCGGCATCTACACTGTAAACTTAGAGGCCGACCAGAGAAAGTTGTAGTAGAGATTGTATGCAGAGTGAAGAAGTAAGGTAAGATTACAGGGTGTCAGAAAAAAGGACGGGGCGTCGAGTCCCGTCAGCACGGCGGCCAGGAAGGCAAATCATCGCGTCCCTTACGGGGTGGCCCCACCAACCATGATGCGACTCGGGGGACGAGGTCGTCGGGAAGCCGGTAGGGGTCTACCAGGGGGTCTTCTTATCTCCCGCCCCCTGGGATACGAAGGGAGAGAGTCAACAACCGATACACATATCATCTTCAACAAAAGAAATCGCATAAAACCTATTACGTAGTAATTTGACGTCGCAGTGATGCAAATTTCTCACAAGATTTCTAGTTGTCAAAACGCACTTGCTATTATCGTCACTCAATATATTTTAGCTGTCTAAGGTAAATGTAATTATAATAGATGTGACAACAATGCAGGCAATGTTATGAATGGGTGGCAAAATAAATTCCTAAAATAATTGCTGGCTATGTCTATGCGTCGTCGTTAGTGGATTTTGTAGTTTTCGTTAAATTTATACCTTTTTGGGAAGGCTTCTGTCAGTTTACTCCGTAAAGTCCAATGGGAAATTACGAAAATTCTTGAAATGATGCCAGGGATTAGGTGGAAAAGAGAATATGGAAAGAAGTAAAAAATACATGGTTGGTTAAAATGATGAGATAATGGTCCTTGCACCAGAGTACAATTGAAAATTTGACAATCGTTGGATAAAAGAAGCCGAGATCCAAAGAATACTAAGAATCTCCCGGTGGTATTCCAATCGACTCATTTCTATGATCCAATTGTATATGTTTAACATATCGCAAATGAGGTTTATTTCTTGGAATACCATTTGGGTGCCTAACATTTTGGACAAATCAAGGGATTTTCTTACCGTTCAGTGAGTAGTGTTGAAATGAGAGCGACTTTTCATTGAAGCTTTCTTCAAAGATCTTCACTTCTTCTCGTTTTCGCTCTAATTTGCACTCTCTCAACTGGAGGCCATCTTCGTCAGGACCAATGGGAGAAAGATCTATTCGACCGAGAGTTCCCTCCACCTCCAGAAGATCCGATGGTACCCCATTGTAAATTAGGCTTAGAACTTGTCTCTTGTTAGATAACTGTCGCAATACGATTCCACTGTAGCAAAATAAAATGACAAAACAATGGGCGAGAAAGGAAATACGTTTCAGTTTTGCATCTGGTTGTCAAAGCGTTGCATGGTTATAGGTTATGAAAGAATATGTCCCAATTTATTTTTTCCGCATTTTCCTTTCTCTTGTTTTCTTTGCTTATCCTGCTTTTTTTTAAATATTTCACACTTATGTTCAAGTTTATCTACATTTTCGTATTTGCCTTACGATAAATATAAACATTCAGCAAAAAAAGTTGGTTGAAAGGTCGGACTGTCTCCTACAAACGTAAGAGACTTAAAGAGTTACACACAACATAGTTCAACGTCAATGGAGGAGAGCAAACAATAATTTGCAGAAAATTGTAGATTAATAAATGGCAAGTGTGAACTCTATATATAACCATAGTAAAAAATAAGATACTAAAATGTTTTGGTTAATATATTTATTACCAGATGATATAAAATCATGACTAATATAAATCTATTTGTGCACTCGAAGATAGACCCATTTAATATAGGAAAAATAATATTAGCTATTTTTGTTTCAAACTTTGCCGCGCGCAGCTTGCAACCATTACCCCCTTTCTGTTGGTAGTGTCCAGATGAAATCAAGTTTTCAACTTAATTAACATTATTCAATCAATACCCAATTAAAAGAAAAAATAATAGATAAGTTCTCCTACCACTCGTCTTGGTTCCAAAGAATGTGAATTTAATTCTTCCAGTTGTTCTTCACATAAATTGTCAAACTTGATATCATTTTGCTGCTAGGACACTCCACTCTTTCCAGCATTATTACAATCTTTAGCATATATGAACACCAGAATTGAACTGCCAAGGCCAAGGATATTGACTGCTCGCTCCCGGCCCGCTCACAGGCATCGAATTTGAGCTCTCGTAATTAGAAGAATCCAAAACGCTTTTTAGCACTTCGACGCTGGTTATTTTTGGAAGAGAGGAAATAAATCTAATATCAGTTACAAGGAAATGCAACCACTACTTCTAGGAGCCATACAGACTGGACGCTCTTCTGAAAAACAGCGGAACATCATTCACCCTTCCCCATAGGTGAGTAAAAAAAGAAAGATTTTACCCAGGCTGTCATAATTAACATTATGGCAGCCCAAACTCATCATCCTCTCCCCTCCTGCCTCCTTAGGCGTAGCCGTGTGTACTGCCACTCACAACCTAGTTCGAACTATGCCCGTCGTGTGACAAGGCCTACATCGAAGCGGTCGGGAAAGCAGGTTTGTGGATTCGCCCACTGTGGAACCCTCCGTCATAGACACCCTTATAAGAGGCGAAGCTGCAACCTTTGAAGAAGAGTCCTCTCTATCCCTAAAGGCCTAACCAGAACCATAGATGGACATAAAACCGTCTATATGTATCCCGAGAGCAGCCTCGATACCCAAACCCCGGATGGTGGTAGTTGATTCAATCACCACTCATCATCAAGTTCGCCATGAGTCATCCTTCTGGAGGGCCTCTCCTGGTTCATCATCTCATTCGTTCTTCCTTTTTTTTCATCCAGGCAGTTACACTGGCTGTGCCAAGGGCTATGGGGTGGAGGGAACATTCTTATTTCATCTTAAACAAAACCTAATATTCTTATTCCCAGGAAAATTAACAGGTACTAAGAAAAGGAACCCACCAACAAGAAGTCTCCGAAAGAGCCAACATGGATGACCGAGAAGCTAACCCGGGAACAGACCCTTAAAACCATCTACGCGGACATTGGAGTAATTCTCCTAGGACTAAAGGAACAGTAGAACAGTTATGGGGCGCTCTGCGACACAGAAAAGGAGCTCTTTCTCCTCATGACCGAAGGCGCGGCCAAAGAACTTGAAAAAATCGGTCTCGAACCGCGTACTCTACCTACCTGACGTAACAACGAAAAGATCAATCATCTTTAGGCGCCTCGACCCATGGATCGGAAACATACGGCCACAGAAATAAAGTAAGAACAGAAGGAACAGATTTGGGTTACAATTAAAGACGTGGTGAAATTCAAGAACCAAAATGGGGAAGACCAAAGCCACGTATTTAAGGTTATATTCGGATCAACCAAAATGGCAAAGAAGGCGGCAGAACAAGAAGTGCTCGCATTCTACACAAAGATCTCACCCGACCAAATCAAACGAGAAACATTCGTCTCAATACAAGTGTGCTTCATCTGTTATGCCTTCAACCAACACACAACGAAGAATTGTACCTACAAACGCAAGGCATGTTCCGAATGTGCAAGTAAAGAGCACCGAGTGGAGGAGCACAGAAAAGAAGTGTTTGAAGTGCAGGAGGACCAACGAAGTGATCTGCCTCACAGACTACAGCCGTCAATATAGGAGGGAACATGAGGCCCGACGCATTATGTGTATAATGCACACACACTTCGTCAACATAGCGAAACCAGGTCCTTACGCATAGGAACTGAATACTATGCTGGAGAGGACTATGAAAAAAGAACAAAATTCAAACGAACAAAAACAAATTCAAATTGATTCCCATAAACCGGAGGAAAAAGCTGCTGGGCGAGTAGATGTAGAGGCATATCCATACACCAGGGTGGGAAGCTAAAGTGAACCTATCAGCGCTGTACAGATCCCATAATCTCTCAAGTAAGAATAAAAGAAAATTAAACATAACCCTCGTCCGCCCCAAGATAATCTACCTAATAATACCCACACAGTACCAACACACTAAGTAAATCTCAAGTATTAAAAAGGCACAGATAGTACAAAATTGAGCCACAAGATTTATCACAAATAAAAGTAGACAAAATCATTTGACGTCAGAGGAACTCCATAGAAGAACCACACTGGAACCTCTAAACATAATATTACACAACCGCGCAAGTAACCCGTGGTAAAACCTGAAAGACAGGCTACCACAGGATGAAATGAATGAGATCACCGTACCTGAAGATGCAAGAAAAAAATAACAACAATAAGTGAGACTAACCCGATTTACAAATAAAAGAATTATAAAACCCGAACAAGACTACAAAAAATGAAAACACAACTAAAGAAAAAAACGGAATAGAATAACAAAATTACAAACACAAAATGAGAAACACGATGAAGAAACAAGAAAGTGAAAAATAAATATAAATAGAACTACGGAAAGAAATTAAAAAGTCCGAAAAAAGCACACAAAAACAAACAAAATACCAAATATACAAACGCTCAAAAGAGCAAAAAGAAAACAAAGGCTCGAATGCTGAAAAATACAACATATCACACAGCAAAAGGCAAAAGAAAGCATAAATGAAAGTGTTTGTCAGGCAACCAGTCACAAACCATTATCATCCTCACCATATCACCTCTATATATCATCCTCTACTCATAACCATCTCATCAACAAACGCAATACACATCAACACACAATATTTTCTACCTTTTCTATCTCTCTCCTACACATTCACCTCTTATGAATATTATCCCGATCCCAAGGGATAGACCGGTCAGAGATTTATAAACGTATAATTATTCCTAAGATTTATAAATAAAAATTCAGTTAAAAAATCAAAGATTTTGTTACCTTTCTCAATTACCTCAACACTAGTAGATAAAGATGGTATTTCCTTCTTTATAGTACATTATTGCCTTTCTGATCTTGAAGAAAGATGGTTCTGAATTTCGAAGTATTAAAAACTTATTTTCCATTTTCTCCTAATTATAACGCGTAATATTTGCTTTGAAATACTTTTATTTGGGTCAAATTAATCCCTGGATAAATCAAAACCAAAGAGAAAATAGATATATAGATAGATGGAGCGCATCGATAAATTCCAAAATTGGTCAAATTTGGCTGTGTCGAGAGCTTACAACGCAAAGGAACTTAAATGGAAAAGTTCCCATTGTCTTTTGGCCTCTAGCACGACGGAGGCGTGTTTTGTACCCCGCTTTCCTTTAGTCCTCCATTGAATATTAATGACATTCGATAGGAGTTCTATAAAGTTACAATTGTGGAAAGTCTCGCGTTCCCCACGCAATACCTGTCAGATCACCTTTGAATCTACAAATAATTACTCTGGAATGCGCTCAGATTCCGTTCTGACCCAAGAACTTTTTTTTCTTTTCTTTCCTTTTCCCTCGAATAGTTTATCGCCTTTTCTTTCTTTCCCTTGAATGAGCAACAATATCATTCCTTTAAAAAGTGCCGAGAAAACGATTCTAAGGAATGAGAAAGTACCTTAAATAAAACTAACAACACCTCCCAAAATACCTATAAGGAACCTAAATACCACGAATGGCATATCAGCTGCGAGACGCCATAACCTCAAAGCCAGGGATTCCCTTTTAGGTACGCCTTGCTGAACGAAGTGGCTTGCATCACAATTTTCCCAGGTGACTAATTTCCCACCAAAATTCAAACATTGGAGGGCTGCACAAAGGCAACCAACACCATTAAATAAAGGTATATATGTAGGCTAATAAATGCACACGCACTATGTTAATCCCAACATCGCCTTTATTTATTAGAAAGCGATGAGGTGGACGAGCATTTGAGAAGACCCGGCTTTCAGCGTTCGCCAGGTGAAATGCGAGGAATTTCGAGATCAAAGAGACAAACCGCGAATTAATGGCAGGAAAAAGTTTAAATTATAGATATCTGACGAGTTAGATTTTAATTTTTAAAAAGAAAAGAAACGCGTAACAAACAAGACCCTTTTCATTCAAGGAAAAGGAATAAAAACAAATAACATTTTGGATCAATAAAAAAAAGCTAATGATGAATAAAACGAGTAGTGTATAATAAATTTCTAAGAACAAGTCCGCACAAAGAAAACACACATTCAAACGTACGCACTGAAATCCCTTATGTGGTGCTTGAGAATATACTTATCAATTAGCCGACTATGGATGAGGGACATCGTGACTTTTTCTTCGTTTGACTCCCCCCCCTCCTCCTCAGTTTCTCTAGTGAGATTGCCAAACAAAGGTTCCTGACGAATATTTATGTATTTTTTTTTTATTCTTGCGATTTAAATATACAAGCCGAATCTGCGGTACTTACAAGAGGAGCTTGTGTTTTGTAAGCAGACCTTCGGTCATGGCCCACGGCCGATCTGGCTCTGGTAACGAGCCTTTGGTCTAAATTAAAAAAATATATAAAAAAGGTTTCCAGTACATATCTCCTAATAATTTACTCTTGCTTGGTCTATGCTTTTTCAGATGGATGCTTATTTTCTAAAGGGAAAGTAAAAAACAAAAGATCGGAATTCTTTGGGAATACGGAAACAACAAGAAGCAGGGTCGTGTTTTTCGATCTAACTTTACTCTAATAATTTACTTTGGGCTTACTGGCTTTTAGGGGCCAGTAGATATTTCCTCGGGCTAAAGATTAAAAAGGAAAATCAATTTTACGAATAACTTAGATAAAACCTTCGAATATACGAAAAAAAAAGAAACAACCCTGCCTGATTTTTTCTGAATTTCACCATTTTTAATTCTTTTTGTTTTAAAAATCCCAAAATTTGATAATTCGTTTTGGTTAAAAAAACATCCCAAACATTCTATAATCGTATTTACTTTCAAAGTTTCATTTTCTTTAAAAACTTGGATACTTACAGCAACAAACATGGTCATTCTCAAACTTAAATTCTTTTTAGGAGATATCCTGAAATTTTCCAGAGTTAAAATATAGCCTTACGTATTATTTATCCTTTTTATATTTATTGTAAATAAAAAAATCCTCTTTTAAGTATAAGGCCGACCGTTTAATAACACTATGATTAAAATAGCAGTTTCCAAACTATAAACACAATTTTAATTAATTTTTTCTTAACTAATTTGTCTACAGATCATTGCCATACAAAAATATAAACGAGCTTTTTTTGTGCCGTATGTGGGCATAAATTCGTACTTCTGAGCGTCTGTACTCTTGTGCACGAACCGATTTCTGGTGGCTTTAGATACACCCTATCGAGACCAGCATTTTGGGTCTCGAATATTTGTCATAAGTCAAAATCTCCACTGAATGAACATGAGTCGAGTGGATCTCAATATTGGAGAAAAGCGTTGGGAAATGAGAAGTGCTCCCCACACTTGCGGGATTAGAAGGAGGAGTTGTGCATGCGCTCGAAACCCCAGAGAGGGCTTTGGAGTATGCACTTGAGACTGATAGGGGCATTCTGGGAACATGTCAAGAATACCAAACCCAATGCAAATATGTACTATGGAAAGGAACAAGTTAAACATATGCAAAGCTCATTTTATTGTAACTATTTTAACAACCCCCTCCCCCCCTCCACTCCGAAGTTTTGGCATATCACAAAGCTCTGGTTTAGGTTAAGTATCCTCAGCTAATCAAAACTCCCAATTGGCGAATGTTGTTCTTATTACAATTTCCTCACTACTGTATTACATAGCATGAATCTTCTCACTCCTGCACTACATAACATGAATCTTCTCACTCCTGCACTACATAAACAAAATCCCACTTACTCCTGCACTACATAACATGGATCTACTCACTCCTGCACTACACCACGTGAATCTTCTCACTCCTACACTACATAAACAAAGGTTATCTCACTCTTACACTACATAACATAAATCTTATCACTCCTGCACTACATAACGTGAATCTTCACTCCTATACTACATAAACAAAATTCCTCTTACTCCTGCACTACATAACATGAATCTTTTCATTCCTGAAGGACATAACATGAATCTTTTCACTCCTACACTACATAAACAAAAGTCTTCTCACTCTTATACTACATAACATGAATCTTCTCGCCCATGCACTACATAACATGAATTATCTCACTCCTGCACTACATAACATGAATCATCTCACTCCTGCATTACATAGCATGGATCTTCTCCCCCTGCACTACATAACATGAATCTTCTCACTCATGCACTATATAACAGGAATTTTCTCACTCATGCACTACATAACGTGAATTTTCTCACTTCTGGACTATATAAAATAAATCTTCTCACTCCTACACTACATAAACAAAATCTTCTCACCCCTGCACTACATAACGTGAATCTTCTCACTCCTACACTACATAAACAAAGTCCCTTCACCCCTACACGACATAACGTAAATCTTTTCACTCCTGCACTACATAAACATTAATCTTCTCACTCCTGAACTAAATAACATGAATCTTCTCACTCTTGCACTACATAACATTAATCTTCTCACTCCTGCACTACATAACATGATTCTTCTCACTCCTACACTACATATACAAAACTCCTCTCACTCCTGTACTACATAACATGAATCTTCTCACTCCTGCTCGACCTAACGTGAATCTTCTCAATCCTGCACTAAATAACATGAATCTTCTCACTCTTGCACTACATAAAATGAATCTTCTCACTCTTGCACTACATAACATTAATTTTCTCACTCCTGCACTACATAACATGATTCTTCTCACTCCTACACTACATAAACAAAAATCCTCTCACTTCTGTACTACATAACATAAATCTTCTCACCCCTGCACGACATAACGTGAATCTTCTCACCCCTGCCCTACACAACATAAATCTTCTCACCCCTGCACGACATAACGTGAATCTTCTCACCCCTGCCCTACACAACATAAATCTTCTCACCCTTACACGACATAACGTGAGTCTTTTCAATCTTGCACTACATAAAATCAATTTTCTCACTCCCGTACTACATAACATAAATCTTCTCACCCCTGCACGACATAACGTGAATCTTCTCACCCCTGCCCTACACAACATAAATCTTCTCACCCTTACACGACATAACGTGAGTCTTTTCAATCTTGCACTACATAAAATCAATTTTCTCACTCCCGTACTACATAACATAAATCTTCTCACCCCTGCACGACATAACGTGAATCTTCTCACCCCTGCCCTACACAACATAAATCTTCTCACCCTTACACGACATAACGTGAGTCTTTTCAATCTTGCACTACATAAAATCAATTTTCTCACTCCCGTACTACATAAGATGAATCTTCTCACCCCTTGCTCGACATAACGTGAATCTTCTCAATCCTGCACTAAATAACATGAATCTTCTCACTCTTGCACTACATAACATATATGATCTCACTCCTGCAATACATAACATGATTATTCTCACTCCTACATTACATAAACAAAAATCCTGTAACTCCTGTACTACATAACATGAATCTTCTCACCCCTGCATGACATAACGTGAATCTTCTCACCCTTGCACTACATAGCGTGAATCTTTTAACTCCTGCACTGCATAACGTGAATCTTCTCACTCCTACACTACATAACGTGAATATTCTCACTATTGCACTACATAACGTGAATCTTCTCACCCCTGCACTACATAACATGAATCTTCTCACTCTTGAACTACATAACGTGAATCTTCTCACTCCTACACTACATAACGTGAATCTTCTCACCCCTGCACTACATAACATGAATCTTCTCACCCCTGCACGACATAGCGTGAATCTTTTCACTCCTGCACTACATAAACATGAATCCATCGCCTTAATTGAAGTCTGATTCGGCAAACCAAGATCCAGTTCATTTGGACGTTTTGTCCTTAAAGCGTTTGCACATTTTTTGTTTTGGCAATTCTAAGCAAACCCAACGGATCTCTGCGTAATTTCACGCAGTTCATTCTTTCAGCAAAACTGGGAGTGGGTACACCCCAATTAGGGGAAGAACGGCAGTCGGAAACGTGTCGTCACCTAGCTTTAGCATGTCAAGAATACCTAATCTAAAAGTGGGTCGCTCTTCTTCACATAATTCGAATTTAAAAGTTCAATGGGAGGGTGAATTACAAGGTCACAATCTTGCCAATAAATTACTCCTAATCGTATTTAATGCCATATTATATTGACCTCTTTCCCCCTACTTCTCCCCAAGGGGACCTATCTTCGAGACAAGGAAGATTCAGGAGAATTGTGCGCCATCTCCCATCCACAGTGTCCTCTTTTGGCTACTCGGTCTATGTATCTTATGCACATTTTTACTTTTCAAGCCTTTTTTCAAGTAAAATAATGATAAATTGGACGACCTATATCTATCTCCACCGAAAGAATATCACCCCTCGTTGGTTAGTCGTGTCCTTTTTTCTTCCAAGTTATTTAGTTAATACCCTATAAAGTGACATTCGTTAATGCATAGGAGTACCAGCTGACATTCTGGTACCCAAGGGAGGTGGTGGGAAAATGCGTGAGAAGAATCTTACCTGGGGCTTCCTTCCCTCGGGCCGGCTACAGTTTGCACAGCCCGAATCCCCTTCAAGAACAGGAGTCTTTCATGTACGCCATCCGGAAGACTTCTTTCACTGAAGAAGTAGTGATGTGAAGCATCGCAATTTATCACAAAGGATGTAACAAGGAAAACTATGGCCAACATTGCCACTTCAAAATGAAAGTAATTCATGTTCCTGTCTAGGAGAGTTTTATGATTTAAGAGATTTTTTTTTTTAAGTTCCCGCCTTCTTGTTTTGAACGAAGCGTGAACCAATCACTTTAGCTAAAAGAATGGATGAGACAACACGACTGAAACTTTATTTGAGATAGAAAATAGACTGATGCCGGTTTTATATACAATGCGAACCCAGAGATGCCAAATCGTGATTTTTGGTTGGGTGAAAATTCTCACTATATCTCGTTTTTTGCTAAAGAGCACTAATGCTGGTAACTTTTGCTTACAAAAGGGAATTTATTGGTAAAAGTGATTTATCTATTTGTCCTTTTTAAAGACCTCTGTACGCCTACTCCATTTATTGCAAAATAATTCCTAACTGAAAACCAAATGTGACGCCACGAATGGTACGATGACGTTTCGATCCTGAAATTTTTGAAGGTAAAAACTAAAAGTACTTAGGTCGCATGTTTAAAAAACAACAAATTTATTTGATAAAAACAGGTTGTTGTTCAGCATAACTTTTGCCCTGAAGTTTAGCTACGATGAATGTTCTTTTAAATATTATAATGCCCCAAATATTTGACCACAAAATTCATGTTTAAATTTACTCTTTCTTATATGTGATTAATCTAGCTGTATCTGATTTATCTTGTCCAATATAAAATTGATTTCAATTAATAAGTCCGAATTCCAGTATTTTTTTTGCATTTATTCTCGGAAATGTCTTTCCTGTTTATTATGGGGGGCGAATTCGATCATTGTTCGTTTCCTTTGTCATCATCACAAACTCTATAATTTAAGAAGGGGATTTTTTGAGTATTTGAATAATAATTTCATCTTAGTTTGGTTATGACTTATGTTTTTTTATCAAAGTTCAGAAATAAGTATAAGTATCGAAATTTTGTGAATTTTTTTTAAAATCCCAAGAATTACAAATGGTGAAGTTCTGAAAATTTATTTTTATATATCTTCTTCTTTCTATAACTATATTTTAGCAACGTGATATTTTGAAAGTGGGGAAATTTAGTTTAGAGTTCCTTTTTAAAATTATTATAATTTTCGAAGTTCAGAAAATTTATACAAATTTAACCATGGCTGATTTTTTAAGGATTTTAAATTTTAATTTTAGTAGCGAAGCGCAAGCTCCCCCCCCCCGTAGGGGAAAGTGGCGAAACCATTGCTTGGTTCTTTTCATTAAATCATTTCTTTATTCGAATTGGGGCTCTTAAATACTCAAATCTGAAATCGACATTTTAATTTTTCCGTTGATATTCGGACACAACTGTGCTTAATAAGTATCAATTAGCCTTCTGGACAAATTCATGGAAATTGTATACCCGTATTATTTCCCTAACTTTACCACTTTCTTTACGTATTTAAAAAACTTGGGGGGGGGGGGGTCCCACATGATTTCACTTTATTTTTCATAACTTAAAAAGAAACGCCTTTAGATCTTCATAGATCCACCCCGTACACCACAATAGTTGGTCCTGGCTAAGGTCCATCTCCCGGGTCAGCAGCACTGATCTACCCCGCCAAACGGACCGGGTTTTCTCAGAGATCCAGCAGTTCGTGTACATATCTGTAGATTTTGTCTGAGTTGTGTGTATCCGAGTTTGTGAATATGTGTCGAGCTGTGTCTGGTGGCAGCGGGTACAGATATCTGCATCGGTCAGGCTGGTACAGTGTCTTTATTGCTTTGTATTCCGATTGTGACCGCATCGGAGCCTTGCCGAGGCGATCCATTTGTGTTGTGGGAGATGTGTCTCTTCTAGGTCAATGTTTTGGTAGAATGGTGTTAGGGGAGATGGTTTTTATCCAAAAATTGGTTGATTTGTTGTCGATAGAGAACTTATTTCGGAGTCAGGGGGTCCCTTAGATTATCATAGTTGTGCATGTTTCACTGGGTATTGTGATGAACTAGCTGAAGGTGAGATGGATTTGGAAAGGTTGATCTGAAACTTTGGATAGGAGATGTGTGAGGAAGGGGCTGAAAGTGTAGTGTGCGTTATTAAATATTTAGGGAGTATTGCGACTAAGAACAAGGAGTTTCATGAGATCATGTCTATAGTGTGTAAAAGTAAGGAAAGTTCAAAAGTAACAGTAAAGCAAAGGGATAAATGGAATGAGATGTTGGGTTTATGCATTATGTATGTATATATATATGGTGTGGCGAAAGACGTTAGTGGGATTGTAACAAAGAATGTTCTGATAGGGTACGAGCATGGGTGGATGAGAATTGAGTTACTAAAAAATGGAGGCGAAGTCCTGATGCGTGAAAGTTTATAAGACTGGAAAAAGATAATTATTACTTTTAGTGTTTAAAAGAGGTTAGACTGGGAGAAGGACAAGTGGAGGCTATTGTATATAGTAGATGTATACAGAGAAGGTTCGTAAGAGCGGAGGATCAAACCTTACTCGACGAGATGCTCCAATACAGCACTATATCGCTATAAAGGACCAACGTGAGAAAAGAATAAAAAATGTGGGGTGGAAGAGTAATATGATGTTGATGCCGGATACTCCCATTTGTTGTGAGTGTATGGTAAGGTAGACGATGGTAATAAAAGTTCAACCCCTACGTGGGCATCTCGCCCGAACGTTTTAAAAAAAAATTCGTAGTTGTTAAATTGTAAAATGCGTCAATGTGTGATCTGAGTGTGGGTGTGGAATGTGGGGGTATATGTGATAAGGGAAATAATGGAGTGATAGTAATTGTGTTTAAAGAAGTGAGATTGCAGTTGCTTACATTGAGACAAACATGAAAAAGAATAAGAGATAATGTAGGATGAGGGGAATGGAATGTGGTCAGGTATGAAGCATGATAGGGGTAAAGAGGGTGTGGTAGTGCTTTTGATTTAGGAATGGCATGGCGCAATTAGGTATGAATGTGCGGGTTCAAGCTTTATGTGCATAACACACACGGACACGGATTGCGCAAAGGAGAGAGGGAGAATGTAACAGTATGATTGATCTGTTCTTAGTAAGAAAGAATATGTTTTGAGATGTAATTGATGCGAAAGCTGTGAGAGGTAGAGGAGAATCAAAGGTGAAGGCCTGCTGAATCAGAGAGAGAGAGAGAGAGAGAGAGAGAGAGAGAGTAGTGGGGTGGGAAGTAAGTACAAACATGGAGATATAACAAATGTAACCTGTTCTGCGTTAGAGCTATGTGGATATGAGTACCCCATCGAGATAATCGGAACAGAGTGCATATGTTGTGTTGTAAAGACAGGCAGGAAACTGATAGAGGTACTCTGATTGGCTTCGTGTGTGTAGGAGCTACCTACCCCTATTTGGGTAAGTGCAGCGCATCCATCAATAGGCGGTCAGCTTGTGAAGACCCAGAAAGTTTGGTGTCCACGCTCACTGGGGGCTGAACCCGCCACCTTTATGTTAGAAATCTAATTCTGTATCCCTCGAGGCTAGCGAGGTCTTTTAACGCACGGTGAAGAGCAAAAGGGAAGAGTATTTGATAATACTTAATAGGATGAAAATATTGGGTAGAATGAGTTACATAGATAAACAGGTCACAACAGACCTTGTGGTCCATACTAGGTGACCTGGGATAAAAATTATGGGGAAGATACAGGGAGGGGATAGAAGTGTAAAAGGAGTGATTAACCGGAGTAAGAAAGCAGCAAATGAAGCATTTATCCAAAATACGAATATAACTCGTGAGAGGAATATGAAGTTATTCCAAAAGTGAGAAAGGTGAGAAACGAGTTGTATAATGCGGGTATGAAAGATGAAGCAAATGTTCGTGGGTACTAAAATGTGTTGGAGATTGTGTCGTGGAATTGGTCGGGTCGTTGTGTTGTAAGACATTTCAAAGTGGAAGCGTGTCTGGTGAATGGGAGAGTCATGTGATAGTGCTGCTATACAAGAGTTAAGGGTTGAGTGTTGTATGGAAGGTGGATGGAAAAATTGTAATGGGTAACCTATCGAATGCCTCCGTTGACTCGGCAGCATACAGGCATCTGTAAACCTCTGATATAGGGGCCTGTTGTACACGGCAGAGGTATCGCATGTAGACCTGCCTGAAGTAGATGATAGGGCAAGGGGAGCATCCCACTCTCATAGTAAAAACTGTTGACGGGAGATGTGCGGAAGGCTCCACTGGGGAGACGAACTCCGAGGTTGCGAATCGGTTTCAGCATTTTAAAGCATCTTCTCTAGCAAATTACTCAGACAGCTGGTAAAAGCTATAGGGTGGTAGTGATCTGCCTTCAACCCTTCCTTGCCCAGTTTGACAAAGAAAAAGACAATCCCAACACGCCATGATGATGGGTAAAAACCCTTCACCTATATAAGGTTGTACAAGTCAAGAAGAAAATGAGAGTGTGGATGGAGGTGCCGAATCATATCAAATGAATACCGTCAAGGCCAGGGAAAGTGGATCTACAAAGATACAATGCAGCGCGCAATTCGTGGATGGAGATTTTGTTGTAAAATTGAGATGATGAGACTCTTCGTTTGATTTATAGGCTAGAAAAGCCTTATTGTAACGGCTGATGGCACGGAAATAGTCGACCAAGGCATTGCTAACCACCAGGCTGTCATTCACTAAGGAACCCTGTAAAATGAGTGTCGGGGTATTATGGCCGGTAATAACAACTCCGGACTTTGTTAATCCTCTTCCAGATCTTTGCGATGGGGTCATAGAGGAAATTGATGAAACTTATCGGCGTCATGAAGTTCGGCGAGCCTGACGAAGTGTTCTTTGGCGTAGCGCCCGAGCTCGGGTTTGGTCAACCTTATTGCACAAGGTTGGGTTCCACCGGAATCGGGCATGAGCTAACTTGTATTTTTTGACGGTTGTCGCACACTCCGAAGTCCACCAGGGCACGATTGAGCGCCCCTCTACGGGTTGCCTCCGTGAAATGGTATGTGTGACCACGTTGTAGATAATCGATGTGAAGTACGCTACTGCTGCGTCGACACCATTGAAGGTCCCCAAGGATGCACTTGTGAAAGACGCCTCTCGGAAGCCTTCCCAATCGGCCTGGCCTAAGTCCCACTTGAGAGGCATGGTTGTATGAGGGCTAGGCTGAACGGCCGACAGGACAGTGGGGAAGTGGTCACTCCCATGGAGGTGATCAAGGGCTGACCATCGAAAATCAATGAAGCAAAGAATCAGTCTGGATTTGATAAGAGGTAAAATTGCCTATGTTTAAAACGCAATTAAAGTCAGGTGATAAAAGACTCTAAAATACTGCCCATGGCATTCCAAGTGATGTCCTCCCAATACGGGTGATGGGGCATTAAAATCCCTGAGTAATAAAAACGGGGAGGGCAACTGATCTATAAGTTCTAAAAGGTCGGGTCTTGACAATTATAAAGAAGGAGGAAGGGTAAATAGACCAAACAGTAAAAATCCTTGTAAGAAAAACCCTCATGGCAACAGCCTGGAGGGTAGTGTTAAGGGTGGGGGTGAGATACACAGTGGGATAACGAAACCATAACTGACACCCCCCCAATGAGACGAGCCCCCATCAACAGCAATAGAGTTGAAAATACGAAAATCGGGCACCGCCGGAAAAGGCCGTGTACCCAGTTTGTTCTCTTGAAGACAAATAACAGTTCGGTGGAGAGTCGTCAAAAGAACTCTGAGTTTTTCCTACTTGGGAAGAACGCCTTGACAATTTCATTGTAAAATGGAGGATATTGTGTGGGACGGTTTGAGGCCACAGTAGATATCTTTTTCTCCTTTATGGCTGATGTTGTGTTTGGAGTGCGTCCCAAGGAGCTTGAGGGACGAAGAGCAGTTTTTGAAGAGCCTGCTATTGAAGGGAAAAGAGATCCTGAAAAGGATAGTGACAGGGGATATGTTCGATGGTTTGGAAGAAACAGCCGAGGCTCCTGCCTGTAATTGAGGCGCACAGCCAGGCGGAAACGGAAAATCGAGAAGCGATTTTCGGGCGGTAGATCTAAATTGATGGGCCGAGGGTGCTTTCGATGTCTGAGGAGTTGATCCAACAACCGTGGCGGGTGATGTTGAAATATCATCTGCTTCCATCGGATCATGAGTAGGAGGTTGAATGGGTGAGGCAGTCGATGTGGACCAAGTACAAGGAACTGGGTGGATTTCTGCTTCCGTTTGGACTGGTATGGGACCTAAGTCATGTGAAGGGCGGAACGGGCTTGAGGGCAGAGAATATTCAGCAACAGGAGAAAAGGCCCTTGAAGATTCTTGAGGCTTGGCCAAATCAGCTCCAGAGGCTGCCTGCTTATTGGGTGCCGGGCTTTGGGTGCCCGGGCCAGGTAGAAGAACCTTCACTGATCGATATAGAAGATTCTTTTAGATAACGTCTTCTGTCTTCAAGTGTCTCACCCTGAGCGTCTGTCCTGGCTAGAGCTGACGGAGGGAGGGAGGCAACATTAGGTATCTCAGTGTAAGATCGATGCTTCGACAGTTTATCCTGAATGCCTCTGAGAGTAATGGCAGATGGGCGATGAGATGCTTCAGGCGTGTCGGTACTCGAACGTAATAGTCAGTTTCGTCCAGCGTCACGCGAAACGTCTGAGAAAAGACGGCCAAGAGGTGAGGTTTATGCTCGAGCGTTGGCGAGCTTCTCTCACGTTCAGACGCAGAGTCGCGTAAAGCGACTAAGTAAAAGTGTCCTATTTATATATTAGGATTTAGGTTACTAGTCTGTGGTGAATGCAATAGGGCCCCTATTGCCCCCCGCCCTCCTAAAACAATCTTGGATCCGCCACTGCCCACAGCTAACAATGGGCCCCCCACCAAAATGGGCCCCGAGCCACCCACATCCTAAATACGGCCCTGTTTCAACTTGTTGGTATGATTTGTTTAATGGTGTTTACTTGAGAGAAAATCTTTTCTACACAAGCCGACAAGTGAGATAAGACAGTTAAATTTGTGATGAAATTGGATAGGTTTTTATATTTAGGTTGAGGAGCGACTGTTTAAGGGAATTCTATGGTGTGAAAAAGGGTTGGAATAAGGTTGTGACCGAGAAGGTTCTGAGTTGCTGTGGCGATTTAGAAAAGATGGATGGAGTATTGCGAAGAGAATCTACGAAACTGAGTGTCTGGTTGTGCTAAGGGTTGGAAGACTAAGTAGAAGGCGATTTGATTATGTCAACGAGTACTTGATAGAGAAAGGTGTGTGTGTATGTGTGTGTGTGATGGAGAGTGCTTGGACCCTTCTGCTCAGGGATGGAACCTGACTAGACGAGATGCTAAACAACATAATTCCCTATCGTTTAGTATGAAAGTGGTCTCTAATGAAAGATGAGGTGGTACAGGGACCGGGAGAGCTTCCATGTTTCCGTTGGTGTGTACTCGATATGGGCTACGACCCGGCTAATGGGAACACCGCTTCCAAATGAGCGAATTTAAGCCACTTTGGGTATGGTTAGTTGTTAGATAGAGAATCGTTTGAGTCACCCCAACATTGCGGTGGTTGTCATATGTTGTAACTACCATCAGTTTGATTTTACCACCAATTCACCCTAGACGATGTGCATTGGTGGTAAAATCAGTAGCGAAATAACGACCTTTTCAGTCAAAGGTAAAAAAAATTCTTGCTTCCTAGCTTTGGCTATGAACATGCGATCAGAAGATGCGTCTGTCCCCACCATTTTTACTCATGTCAGTGTCTCTTTATATCCCAATGTGAACTTCAAAGGAAGACTCTTATTTCAGGCCCTTTCGTTTTCTCCTTCCTCCTCTTCTTTTCAGTCGCCAAGTCGATGGCCACCAGTTACCCTTTCCTTTTAAGTTTTCCCGCAAGGGGATTTAACTATTATTTTGTGACGCCTAAATTTAAGTTTGAGATTTGGGATAGTGTGTAGCAATGAGCTGATTGGAGCACTTTTCAATTAATTTATTTATTGGTTACAAATCGAGAAGCGAAGAGAAACGCGCAGCTTAACTCAATTAATGATAATTTATCAGCCATTCGGAAGTAAGCTCAATAGCTGATAAAGGAACAAAACTAAACAATTTAAAATCTTTTGATAATTAACTCCCCCCCCCTTAGATATTAAATCCCATTAAAATAAAATATAAATGGAACATATGAAATTCTTCTATATCCACTGGACCTTGCACCATTTGATTACAATTTATTTAAGTTATTACAACGTCACCTAAATTGCAAAGTTTGCTCCTATATGGAGTTGAAAAAGGATATGAAATCATATCTTTTCATCAATTTCGAATGAATTGTTTAAAAAAAACTCCATTGTTTAGTTAATCGAGGGGAGAGTATTGCCAATAAAGAGGAAACTACTTGGCTGAATAAATGTTTTTTTATAAATAAAACTTTTCAGTAAAAAAAAAATGATTTCTGAACAACTTAATACCATTGAACTTGTGATTTAGAAATGATACTAAGTGAATAAATACTCTCAATACAAAAAAAAAGATGCTAAATTATATAACAAGTTTATCTAATCCAGCTGCCTAAAAAAATAGACTAATTACTGTACTATTACATGATGTATACAATGCCACATGATTCGTCATGTTGGTAAATAATTTTTTGGGGGTGAGGGGGGATTCTTTATAGAATTTACCCACGAATTACTATATGATTACTCTCTTGTTTGCGTTGTCTGGAGACTTGATTGAATAACTACGTGGCTGACTTACACGGATGACAATTGATATCGAAATGCTTTTATATCTGAATTTCCTTTAGCAAACTCTGATATACTCGCTCTGTTACCTAATCAGCTACATCTGGTCATCTGGGAGCAAGAAGTAAACTCTACGGAGTTAAAACAAAAACGTTTTCGTTCTAAATTTGTAATTAATTGTATAGTTCGTAATTAGATACTGGATTAGTTCGATTACCCAGGATCGAAGAGCCTAATTATGAGGGGAAAGTATGAAACGATTGGAAATAAATTGATTCCGGTTTTAGTTCACAATTTCCTCGTTAGTCGAAATCAGGTTACCACACACAATAGTAAAACTACTTAGTTGAATAAGCCAGGTCAAAGTTGAATTGTGCGACCAGGAAGCCTTAAAATGTAGGTGGAAATGTAGGTAAGTTTGACTTGTTTGAAAAAGAATCTTTTGATGAAATAAGTTTGAAATGTTTGACTTGCTCCATTAATGTTCTTATTTGTTCTCCCTCCTTACACACAAATCCTCAGAACCCTGGGGTGGTAGACCAGAAGTTCCACTGGCCCCAAGTGGGATAAGGTCCTCATGTGGAGGAAATAAGGTATCCTCCCCGTCTGTTTTGATCGTGGGCAACCTTCGCTCGAGACGATTAACAAGATTCAATAGAGAAAAGAAAATAGACCTACAACTGATAGAGCGATCTGGTAGACACACAGAGCGAGAATACTGCGAAATCCATTGTTTAAACTATAATTCTAACAGCTGCACTAAATAAAAAACAAATAACATCATTACATTCTACATGAACATGGCTATTATGTATTTATTTTAAAATTTATAGGTTCAGCCGTTTGGTTTCCTTTTGCGAAGAAACAAACTTCCTCTTTTATACAGAGAAAAAAAAAACGAAATCTTCATTGGTGATTTATTTCAATCAAACCTTCACGCAAAAAAATCGCCATTTATCCTTGAACAAAAATTAAGTTCGAAGCCGTGAGATGTCCTCGAATGGAGGTATTCATTCCTATCATCTTCCTATAAGGAAACCAATTGTCATTTTTATTTTCAAAATAAAAAGAAAACCAACGATAACATCTCAACAGGAAAGTTTAAGAAGAGAGTTTCGTATTGAAAGGGATGGAGCGAAGGGAAAAATGTGTGAAAGGAGCAAAGCTCAAGTATGAAATTCTGACCTCTAGGGCCCGGTAAAATGCGAAACACCTCCTGAACCTACATCCGTTTTGCCAAGAAGCCAGATCCCCTTGCAAGGTTATGATACATCTACTAAGTATAGTTTAAATAAATTTTAATAAAATATAACCAAATTAGATAAATTATTTAATTATTTCAACTGGTAAAATCAGTGGGTAGGAACCTCCAATTGTCCCTCGCCTACAGGCATAATATTGCTAATCTATTTCTATCGATGAAACTTGCTGGTTTCAGCTTCTTTGTTGAGACTAAGACAAAGATTTATCTGACAAATAAATAGGAAACCAGCATTCATTTACGGAATTATGTCTAATAAATAACTTAAAAATCAAACAACAACGACGATGAGCATCTTCAACCTGAGATGGTTTGGGAAAGAGAGAAATTTGAAATACTTCGGGAACTTGCGAGAGACAACGCTTGGGGAAGGAGGTCATTTTATTATAACTTTATTTTATTTATCAATATTATGTTTTGCTTTTCTCTTTATCGAATCTATTTACTTATTCTTGACTGAAATTCCTTTTTCTTTTAAGTTGCCCCTTCAAACATTTGTCTTGACTTCCGTATTCTTCTTGGCTGGGTTGGTCCTTAATCTTCGTTTTTCCTTAATGCATCTTCATTTTCTTCCAATTATTCTTGAGTTGATGATTTCTTGGTCCTTCTTGCTGAGTTAGTCCTTCGAGCCGTTTTTTTTTCTTGACAGATCTTCGTAAAAGTTTTGGGACTGTTGTGTTTCGAACGCGGTACCGTTGGATTTAAACGCCAATACTCTAGCCTCACGACCGGCTTTAGTCCTTTTTTTCGGTTGGTAATTTTATCGGCCATTTATATTATCGAGTTGGAAGGAATTTATCTGATACATTTTCGCACCCCTACAATCCCATTGACGAGTCAGCAAAAAAGTCGTATTCCTTCACGAGCTAAAATAATGACCAACTTAAAATTAGTCACAAAAGAAAAACATATGTCAGAAATGTATTTAATTTTTTTAGGAAGGTCGTTAACTCCCTCCATCCCTTCTCTCTGGCTGCATCTATTATGCAAACTGTCCATGATGACTTTTAGCCTCGCTGCCAATCCTGGTACCACTTCACCTTGGCTTAATTTTCGGATGAAAACGAAAAAGAATAGTGGGGACGAAGAAACCACCATTACTATACCCTATGCCCAGTGGTGGGATTAAAAAAATTTAAGAACGGGTTCTCTCACTACAGGTCTCACTAACAACAGGTTCTCTCAGCAAACCATTCTGGCTGGCCCGATATAGGTGCAAAGTTTGATCTTTGGGTTATTACATGCTATAGACTAGCAAGTGTAATTATTAATTTTAGTTATTTTCCCAACTTCAAAAAAGATTTAGAACCCCTCACCCAATCTAACAACCGGTTCTTGTTATTAATGAAATTCCAAGAACAGGTTCTTGCGAACCGGCTGAATCCCATTACTGCTTATGCCCCTGTTTGTTGAACAATGCGCCTTGCCTATGATATTTTCCACTCGAGGGACATAGGTGTCTGGTCGTCTCAAGTGTTCTTTGTAACCCTTCTTACTTTAATCTCAATTTTCACCTCAAGCATGAACCTAGCATAAATTTACATAACAACACCAAACCATACATTTAAGACTTCCTTCCATTCGCATGCTCACTTTTCCATGTATGTATAACTACGTGTCTTCGTGCTGAGAGTGAGTATGTAGATACGCCACACCTATAATTTTGAGGAGAGAAATCTACAACTCTTTCTTCGTTTCCTTTCTCTTCATGAACCCCCCCAAACCCCAATCATATATGCATTCTCTCATTTCCTATTTATTCATTCATATTCTCTACAACCATTAATTAATTTATAATCATTACCCAAACGCATTTTTAGGGTAGTCGTCCCTATTCTTCCATTGACACTTCTGTCAACACAAGTCTCATACGAGTATGCAACATTCATACGTACCTTAAACTAGGGCAAAATTCAGTTTCACTTTCAGCACTCGTAATAATTTAATCGTAGTTATCTCTAGTACTACCATTTTTCACCCAGCTACACAGTTATACCTTTTTCTTACCCTCTATCACTAAGTCCTTCATACTCGTCTACTACTAGCACCAGTCCAGACATACAGACACACTGCATTTCAATTCAGGGACTTTTTCTTTTGACTCCGTCCACCAGATTCCTAAATGTATCGATTTAATTCTTGAGACATGAGAGAGTTCGTTTTGTTATTGTTGTTTTTTTATTTTCTCGCGACCCCTAGTATTTTTAGCCTTTCTTGCGAATCTCTTTTATTTTCCTTGGTTATTCCTTTTCTTTTATTTTCTTTGTCCATCTGCTCCACTCCCCACCCTTTTTTTTTGTCCCTAAAACTGGACATCTGTAAGTGAAACTCTCGTTCCAATCTTTTCAAGAACCTTCTTATTTTCACACCAATCCCAAGCAGGTAGTTGAATAATGAAAAGAATGAGTTGAATGATATCCGATAGTTCAATCTTCAAATGTGAGTGTGTGTGCGTACCTTGGTTGCAGACTTGCAGGGCGAAGTGATTGCATGGATTGCTTGCTCGATTTGAATCGAATTGATTGAGTGCATACTAGAGCTGGTTGAGTATATTCTCGAGTTGTGTAGCTGAGTGTTAAAATTGATTTAATAAGGCAGATACATGATTTGTTTGAGTGCATGCTTGCAGTGGTGGAGGAACCGCTTAGTTGTAAGTCACAGAGTCGAATTGAAGCTCAATTCACTCTTGAGCGATGCAAGAGGTTGAAGTGAGGTAGAGCGACGTCCATTGATTGTAGAATTTTGATCAGAGCATAATTGAAGAGTATGAACTTGTACTTGCAACTGTTACTAACTCTCATGCAACCTCCCTGATTCGCCAACGGCTGCTCCATTCTACCTCTCTTCCTTACTGATCCTCATCCATTTCTCGGCCTCATCACCCGCAATTGGCCCTCCAGGCGCCAATGCCAAATTTCATTACTTTCTTTATAGATCTTTCCTTACAAACTATCTGATTGATACACCCTCATTGGTGTTTCACTTGAAATTCGAAAAAAAGAGAGATAATCCTAAACACACTGGAAGGTGAACATGCATACAGTTCGTGTATCAACAGAGATATTCTATATGCAAAACAAAAAATAAAACTTTTAACAAACTTTTCCTTCCTCAATGATTGTAATTCTGCTCTTATTCACATATATTTTCAATAATTGTAGGATAAGTAAGTCTGCTTGATCAAATATATATGCTAATTTCCAACGAAATTTTCATATTCTCTTAATTTTTTCAAATTGATATGTAATAGAGTAAAAAGTACACATGATTGATGAAAACTAGTAATACAGGGTCACCCCAAAACCGGGCCCCAACTTTCGCTAGGCCTCATTTCTTAATTTTCTTCAAGGATTGAATGAAACTTTGGTGATAACTAGTTTATTGTGTTTAAAAACACCATATCAAAACATGAGAGTCTTTGGACTTTTCTTCTTTATTCTAGAGCACGTGTTCGAGATGACCTCCATCTAGCTCTGTGCATTTCTTGAGGCGCAGCACAAAGTTGTCTATGACCTCCTTACAAACCAACCGACTAATGGCTCTAATCCCCTCCCTGGTGGCTTCTTTAAGTTCCGTGATGGTCTCCCTGCGTACACTCTGTCTTTAAGGTAGCCCCAGAGAAAGAAATCTGGGGGGCTAAGGTCCGGGCTGTGAAGTGCCGACTCAAAATCAGTCTTGAGACTGATCACATGGCCACCAAAGTTCTCTTTCAGCCAATCTTGGGACAGGTTTGAGGTGTGAGAGCTTGCTCCATCTTGCTGGAACCAGAACTTCCCCATAAGCGACGGGAACAGAGTCTGTAGCTCCCTCTTGAAGGTTTTGAGGACCTCAACCTACCGCTCCTTGGTGACTATCACTGTCGCGCCAGATTCCTCGAATAAGAATAGTCCGATGATGCGTCTGGCTGAGATTGCAGTCCATACCGTGCACTTATGGAAGTGTAGGGGCTGGGTGGCTACCTCATTTGGTCTGGAGATTGCCCAGAAGACGAGTTTACCTTTCTTTCAAGATGGAAGTGAGCTTCATCTGAGGTCCAAAGGAGGTTAAGGAAAGTTGGGGTCTCCTGAATTTTCTCCAGTATCTTGACTGCCATAGCCTTTCTCTGCGCCTTGTCTGAGGCTGTAAATGTCTCTTCGTCTGTATTCTGTATGGGTAGGCCTTTACATCCATTACTAGCACTATCCTGCAAGTCTCACAGGATATACCGAGGGACTGACTTCGCTTGCGCACAAAGCGTTTTTGACTCTGCTGAACTGACTCTCTCACGCTCTCGACCAGCTCAGCTGTACGCTTCCTGGGACGTCCTGAATGGCTTGGACGGTTGTCACTGGCTGCATTGAAGTTCTCCAATGTCCTATAGTTCTCGAAGTGATCCACCCAGTCCTGAATTCTGCTCTTGGAGGAGTGATGCACGAAAGTTTCCTGCACTTTCTTGAACGAGCCTCTCTTGTAGTAATGTTTGACGTAGTATATTCTTTGCTGGAGCTCCCATTGAGATCTAGTTGTGTTCACAGGCGTTGCTTCTGTCATGTCCTGCAAAGTAAGGGTGATTAGTGAATTAATGAAGAATATATCACAAAAAGGGTGTGCAGGCCCGTTTTGTGGGGGTGACCCTGTATTTTTGTATTCAGCATTTCATAATTCTAATAATTAACTATGATAACCTAGACCTCACCCCTGTACTGTTGGCGATGTCCAAAAGAGAACATGGGAGCCGCCAAGGTTAAGAAAGAAGGAAAAAGTTCTACAGTTCGGGGCGTCCGAAGGACTGGCCACCAGCATCACCTCTTTTTGGTCATGATTGAGAACCAGGAAGTTATGCTGATAGATGATTTCTTATAATCTCAGGAAACGAGGCTTGGAGAAGGATAGGTAAACTTTCGTTTCATCAGCATATAGATGAAATGATAGACAGAGGCAATTTATAATAATGCTCCCAAAAGAAGGGGCCAACAACCGAACCTTGCCGAACACCTAGATATAGACATCAGTCCCGAAATAAACAGATTGAGTGTGAGATAAAAGGTATGGGAAAAATCAGTCAAAATCGCTTCTAGAAACCCAAAGAAATTCATGCAAGCAATGAACAACTGTGTTATTTACAGTATCGAAGGCTGCTGAGAGATAAAAAAAATACTCTAATGGAAAGCTGCATTGCCACTCAACGAAGGTGGTCAGGCACATTTACGATGACATATGATCAAGAACCAGGGATGACGCCAGGCTTTCAAAGACTTTAGAAAAAAAGGGAGTTGAAAGATTGTGCTGTAGTTTGCTGGATCAACTCTCCTAATACTTTCGAATTTCGCTTTGCCTCTTCTTTTCTGATGCACTGAATCAAAATTTTATTTATTTTCCGCCCTCCGGTTACCCATTCGACAGTTTTTCGACAATTTGGGTAAATTCATAAATAATGCCTCTTTTAACCCATGCTTAAACTGACCTATCTTATGTGATTTCAACATCCCTCACCATGCCTCTTCTTAAGTCCGACTTCAGGACATTTTAGAGCTTTTCCGCCTCTCTCAATTTTGATTTTATAACAGCCAAATAGATGAAAATAAGCTTGATATTGTTGTTTCCTCGTTCCCAAATCATAGCTCCACCATAATGGTTCATCCACGACAATTTACGACCAATTCCTTATCCAGTTATGTTTTCCACTTCTTCGTTCTTACACTCTTCGCGTCCCCCAAAGGTTCTCTGATTTAATGTCAGCTGTTTGGTATAAGGTGTTGGCTACAATTGATATTTGCAACAAGGTAATTGCAGGCAATGACTCCCTCATTGACGTGGATCAGAATCAAAAGGGAAATATAATGCAGGATGGGCAAACGCCTGACTGAAACCTGAAGAAAATGACTGACACAATTGATGACCCAGGATGGGCCTATTTCAGAAAAAAACTTATACTTTGATTGACGAGGATATTGCAGGATTAACTTTACGTTTTAATGATGTCTGAAAATGTTGATTTCTTATGGAAATAGCCCACAATGTTTGAAAGAAAGCTAGAAAAAAGCCCGAAAGGTTTACTACACCAATATCAGTACCCTTAAGGTTCACTTTGCCTTTCCTTAAGAATTTTGAAAAATGCTCTTAGGATGTTAAACTACAGGCAAATACATGATATTTTTACTCCTGTACATTTTTAAAATTCTTAGTTTTTTGTGTGGTTAGGTTAGGCTAGATTAGGTTAGGTTATGTTAGGTTAGGTTAAATAATGATGAACTTACTTCCATTGGTATTGGGATAAGAAGATAATGTAGGAATAATTCACATGAAATGTTAGCCTTTTCAGCATTTGCACAAGATTGGTAAATTCTGCGATTTAGTGGCGCAAGGCGGGTAAATTACTGAAACCTGATTGGTTGGATTTGAAAAACGATGAGTTCTTATTTACCCAGGGAACAGAAAATTTTTGGTGGTCATTTAAAAATAGTGCAATTAAGTATCCTATTTGGGATATTTTGGCACTAAAGGGTTAAAGCATATTTCGGAAAACCAAAAATAAAACCTTTAGAATTGCTAAATTTATTAACAGACTAAAACCATTGTCAGATATTTCTAAATGATTGCGTTAGATTTTGAATAATGTTGAAAATTCCAGCTATAATAGAATTAGGAGAATGATCTTTACTAAACCTGACTTGTTTATTTAGCAAGCCAGAGAAATTGATTTTTTGAGTTATTAGAATTTTTGCAAACACAAATCCAAAAATTCATTTCGAAGATTTCACTAAACACTGAGAAAATATTAAACTTTTAAATAGTGAATGTGAGCTTAATTACTGCTTTACCCTTTGCTCTCATTCTACTATACTATTTTAAATACAAACATTACTCGGAACTCTAGCAATCGTATAGTGGATACGGTGTTGTTCTTTTAACGTCGAAGTCTCGAGTTCAATACAAAGCGAGAGCAGAGACAAACGCGAGTGCAGGTCTGGCTGATTGATGGAGGCGCTGCACTTGCCCCCGCGGTTATAGGTAGATCTTACACAGGTCATCACACACAACCTTCCCTGAGTCCAAAATCGCGCTCTGGTCCTTTTCTTGTAGGTTCTTTGCTATTAGATCAAAAGGTTAAAATGATAGCAAATATGGGTTAAATAAATGATGTTTAATTATAATTTATTTTGTTTTTTTTTTGTAAAAATAAATGTTTGCATCCTTTTCAATTCCAGACATGGTTCTTTGCAAAGAAAAGCGTGCAACCAATGTTGCTCAGCACTAAAATGGCCTGAAATGTATTGCATCAAAGAGCACCATTTTTATGATGATTAATGTCTGAACGACCAAGAACTTCAAATGATCGCCAAGATCACCTCCTGGTAAGGTCCCAGGAGAAGGATCGGGTTGCCTCCACTGCCAAGCTTGCTCACGATTGGAAAGAAGCAGGTGTGAACGCCTCAGGGAGCAAGGTGAAGCGGAGACTTTTCGAACCGGTCTCAACTCGAAAAGGGTTGCAAAGAAGCCCCATTTCACTAAAAAGAACTTTACGGAAATATAAAGAATGGACTGTTGAAGATTCAGGGGCAAAGTGATGATGAAGCTCCCTTTCGCTTGTTTCGAGCTCCCGGAAGATCCCTCGTTAGGAGGAGAAAAGGGGCGCGTTTTCACGAGTCCTGTGTCGTGTCCATGGTTAAGCATCCGGACACTCCATGTCTGGGGCGGCTTCTCATCTAAAGGAACTGGGGCACTAACTCTTTTACAAAAGAACACCACCATAAACTCACGGTTGTACCAAAAGGTGCTTCATCAGCAACTTTTCCCAACAATTAAAGACTCAATTTAAGGATGATAAGTGTATTTTTTCAGCATGATGACGCATTTTGTCACAAAGCAAAAGCAATAACAAAGTTCTTGGCTCAAAATAACATTAAACTTTTGGGACCTTGGCCCGGAAAATCGCCAGATTTTAATCCAAAATAGAATTTATGGGCGATAATCAAACTGGCGGTTGATAAACATAAGCCCTCAAATTATAAGCAGTTGCGGGTTCTTATGGAACAACAAGGTCAACAGACATAAGTCGCGTGCTCTCAATTAGTTCAATAATTTTGAAAATAAGAAGATTTAATTAACAAACCTATTATCAATTAACAAACGTATTATGTGACTTTACGACTTTCAAAACTTTCAAAAAGTCATTGAAAAGTAAAATGGTTACCATCCGACCGACCGACGAAATACAGGGTGACCCCCCAAAACAGGCCCCAACTTTCGATAGGCCTCATTTCTTAATTTTCTGCAAGGATTGAATGAAACTTTGGTGATAACTAGTTTATTGTGTTTAAAAACATCATATCAAAACATGAGAGTCTTTGAACTTTTCTTCTTTATTCTAGAACGTGTGTTCGAGATGACCTTCATTTAGCTCTGTGCATTTCTTGAGGCGCAGCCCAAAGTTGTCCATGACGTCCTTACAAACCGACCGACTAATAGCTCTGATCTCCTCCCTAATGGCTTCCTTGAGTTCCGTGATGGTCCTGGGTCTTCCTGCGTACACCTGTCTTTAAAGTAGCCCCAGAGCAAGAAATCTGGGCTGTGAGGTGCCCAGTCAAAATCAGTCTTGAGACTGATCACACGGCCACCAAAGTTCTCTTTCAGCCAATCTCGGGACAGGTTTGAGGTGTGAGAGCTTGCTCCATCTTGCTGGAACCAGAACTTCCCCATAAGCGACAGGAACAGGGTCTGCAGCTCCCTCTTGAAGGATTTGAGGACCACAACATACCACTCCTTGGTGACTCTCACTGTCGCGCCAGATTGTTCGAATAAGAATAGTCCGATGATGCCTCTGGCTGAGACTGCAGTCCATACCGTGCACTTAGGGGAGTGTAGGGGTTTGGTAGCTACCTCGTTTGGTTTGGAGGTCCTCCAGAAGACATTAGTCTTCGAGTTTTCCTTTCCTTGAAGATGAAAGTGAGCTTCATCTGAGGTCCAAAGGAGCTTAAGGAAAGTTGGGGTCTCCTGAATCTTCTCCAGTATCTTGACTGCCAGTATCTTCTCTGCTTCATTATCCGGTTAGAGGGGTCCGCTCTGTTCAAGTCACGGATGGCGTTACCTACCTAATAATGTAACCTAAGTGCGCTCAGTTTTAGCATCGAGTTGGTTTTCTGAAGATTTCTTTGTAAATCTTGTAACGCATTGCTGTTTTTACTGATTATTTTGCTTCTCGTTGAAATTTGTATAAGGTAATTTGTTTGCGAATTTTCGTTTCCAGTTGTTATCGACGTTACGGAGTTTTATAATGTCTCTCCGATCATCATTAGAACATATTATTTTACTTACTTCATCCTTGATCGTGGGTGATTGTCTTTTTCACGTTCTAGCCAAATGATCGTTAGTAATTACGCTATGATTATCTCAAGTGAACCTTGAATATTTTCCAGTGCTTTTGAGATATCAATATTTTTCTTTTCACAAATACTTGACTCCAGTGTTCTCAGAAGGAAGATTCACGACGTGATCATACTATTTCAGATAGGGCTCTAACCTGTTCTGATAAAGGACAATACATCGGTCTGGAGGAATGTGTGAATTATTCATTATATTAATCAGCTGTTTCTAAAGATAAAAGTCTTTCTTGTGATGGGAGTAGGTTAGAGGGTACTTCTCTCTTTTTTGGTGAGTAAATAATAATATTCTTCCTCTCAGAAGACTAGTGAGGAGAGATTAAAAGAAATAATTCCCCGTGTTGAATTAGTACTCTATTTAGATGTATATATCATGGCTTTCTAGCTAGCATGCATATCATCCGCATGAACCGCGATAACTTTTGTTTCTTACAATGTTCATATACACATTTGACAAACTCATCATCCATAGCATCAGAGATTGTTTTTTTTTCATATTTTTTAGAATTAGAAGGAAAGGCATAGAGTAGATGCGCGTATATTTTCATTTTGTGATTCATTCTAAAATATAGACGGTTTCGACATCATCTGAAAATATTCATGCAACTACTTCGTTCTCCCGGAATTATTTGTCCTGTCGATATATTTATCTGAGAAATGTATCTCTTCTGGTGAAGTAAGACTAGATAGGGATAGTTTAATGTAATATTGCACATGTAATTTTTTTAGAAAATAAGTTTTGGAGGTGGGAGGAGGCAGTGAATACCTCTGATGTATTTGCATTGATCTTGTGCATTGTCATCTACAATAAGAGGTGTATGTTTTCTACCATACAAATATAAAACACTATACAAACCCCAGTGAAATATAACTTCATTTTTAAGTTCTTCATAGTCTTACTGCCAGACAATTAACGCCCAATTATTCTATCAAAGCGGTGTCTATTCTGAATTATTCGAGAGATGAAATGTTTTTTTCGCACTATGTCGGACCAACGAGGGTTGGAGGACATGAGGCGACAAACTTTTTTTATATGCTCTCTCTTATGCTCTCTATTTGTGTCAATATAAACATTTACAGTTAGTTTTTTCAGATCTTCTGAAAATGAAACGGAACTGCATATCCTACCAAATGAGCACACACCTTCAAAAACAGGCCCGTATACACCTCCTGCCCAACTAACCCCTATTTCAAAGAACGTTTCGGTGAAATCCCTCCCTCCTCAGTTGATTATATCGCAACCTATGTGTATGGTGAAGATGATAGGAAGTATGGCTTGCTATAGCGACAACCTGATGTCCTGAATATTTCATACGGCATTATTACATTGAGCTCTGGTGATGAAGAGGATAAAGGTGAACTGAAGAATAAATGTTCACAAAGAGAAGATATTCCATATTCCTCCACCATTCATCTTATTTCGGAAGAAGCGAAAGGAACTGATCCAGGTAGAGCTCCTTATCCTCGTTCGTAAGAACATTATTTATATGTTAAGGAAAAAGATACTGCTGTAGAAATTATATATTTAAAAGATAACAGAAGGGGAAGCCTTCTTGTCAATTTATACAAGGTAATCATAGATAGGCCAGAAAAAAAATCGGTCTTAGGATAGTCCGTGAACTTTCTCGGTTTATATTGAATCTGCGATAGTGCGGGAGGGCAATTATCGTGTCAATGTAAGTTTTGAATTTATAAAAGCTAGAGGAGGTACGATCAATTTACATATTCCCTTCATCCAGCGCCATTAATCGAGGCTTTTCGACCATTTCATCGGCCGATTCGAAACAGCATTTCAATCTGAGGAAATAACTGAATTTGGAACATTCAATCTTATGATTCGTCTATATAGTATTCCGGAAGGGCATGCGATAATAATCATACAATGTTTGATTTGATCGCAATAAAATATTTAATAGGCATGTAGATTTTCGAAGATGTGCTTTTGAGGCCGCAGTTTTCGCAAAAAAAAAAAAATAAATGAGAGAGAACATTTCCTCAAAAGACCTCTGACTCACAACAATAATACAAAAAGACAATGAATTAGCGAGAAAGTATTCTTGTGTATAAAGCTACTATCTCTGTAGATCAAGTCTCTTTTATAGAAAGGGATCATAAATGCAGGATCCTCGTATTGACGGGTGAGGGTAAGAACGACACTTCTAAATGCTCCACCGACCAACCTATCATAAAAAATCGCCCCCACCTCTCTTCATTGGACTGGACGGTGATACCCACTACCTAATTCTAAACATAACTGATGCGTACATGAAAAAAAGTACTCCCTATTAAACACGGCATGTTTTCAATATTATGCCTTACATGACAACCATACGGTACATCTGAAATCTTGTTAAGGAGTGTGCAATTCGTGTCTCAGACAGTGTGAAGGAGAAAGAAATCAAAAGGTTTCATGTAATGGGTAATTTTTTGTGTCTGCTCTCTGCGGGAACCGCACACGGTGTCCGGGAAATCCAAAGCCTTACGCAATAGGCTAGACCTACAAACCATTGTTCAAATTCGCATATACTCTTATATGACAATCCACTCTTGATTGACATTAAATAAAATTAAATATGAAATATAATTTTAAATAAATTACACTAATTTTATATTTGGGACTTCCTTATCATGGTAAACGAAGACCTGAATAGTGAATGGAGATTCAAGGGATTAAACAGTAGGTGCTTGTGTATATCAAGAAAACCTCGTTTCTCCACCGGGTCAAAAATCGACAAAAGAAAGGTTATCACTTTTCTGCCGAGTGCAAATAATAAAATTTACAATTATTGAGATTAAAGTAAAAACACAAATAACAATTAATAAAATTAATTAATACTATCCAGTGTAATTTTAAAAAATAATAGAAAGAAGTGATGTTATAACATAAATTGACTTGAATATCAAATATTAAAGGTAACTGGAGTAAACAATAAAATATTCTATTATATTAAATTATAAACAAAGAAAAAAAAACCTAAAACAAATTAGAATGAATTAAACAGAGTGACTAACCTTTATCGTAGGAGTTGTGAAATCAACTAACTAAACATATAAAAACTACTAACGAGATTTGTTCGGTTGGTCTGTTGGCTAGTTAATGTATTGAAGTGTTGGTTGGTTATATAGCGAATAGTTTAATTGAGCAGGAGTAATTATTTAAGGTTTGGATTTATTTTATTGATGTACAGTGACTCTAAGATTTTCAAATCGAGAGAAGTTAAGGTTGAAGATAATATGGTAAATGAATCAGAATTAAGAGGATGATGGTGATACTCAGAATGTTGCCTGATGGAAGAAACTTCAGGTTTAAAAATGGGAATACCAGTCCTATGAGACAAACCTAAGTGCTTTGCGATCCTTCATTTGAGTTGTAAGCCAGTTTGACCTACATAACGACTGTGGCAGGGCGTACATGTATAATTGTAAATTATACAGGATCGCCAGCCTAAAGGGATTGGCTCCTTATGGAGAAAAAAATGAATTTAACGATACAGGGTTGGAATTTATACAAATGACCAGTTAGTATCCAAATTTCTCTCCAAAATATATTATCCTAGACCCTTTCTTATTACTGTTTCTAAACAAAAGGTTTTCCTTAGACTACCCTATCTCAAGCATCTGACATCCTAGTTTAACAAATTCCTTCTCTCTAACCTGAACAATCATTTCCCTCAATGCCAATTCATTTGTATATTACCTTTTTCGAAAAAAAGGTAATAAAAATATTACTGCAAGGAAAAATTATTCCGTTTTCTCTTCAATGTGGTTTAATGGATTCATATATATATATATATATATATATATATATATATATATATATATATATATATATATATATATATATATATATATATATGGTGGTTGGCCAGAAAGTCCTGACTCACTTAGGAATCGGAAAGAAAACAACAAAATTTTATGGAGCAACACCAACATTCGACTACATTAGGTTAGGTTAGCCTTAGTCATTCGACTAAGTTAGGTTAGGTTAACCTTCCTCATTGACTATCAGCCTCTGTACGCTGCTGTTGTTTGTTGCTCCTGCGCAGTTTATTTCTTTTTGCGTAAGCCGCAACTGACAGAAATGAGTTTGGAAGAAAGTGGAATTAGAGTTTTGATTCGTTACTGTTACAAGCAAAAGTTTTCTACAAGAGTTGCTGTGAAGGAAATTTGCGATACTGAAGGAGAAGGCAAAGTCAGTCAAGCGAAGGTCTCGAAGTGGTACAAACTTTTCAACTCCGAAAATCTTACTCTTGACGATCAACCACGTTCCAGCCGACCATCAACCTATGACAGCGAGGCTTTAGTGGCAGCATGGAAAGTTGAACTTTCTGAAAGCAGCCGTGATCTCGCGAAAGTTGTTGGAGTGCTATCCCATCACATTGTTGTGAACCGATTGTATCAAATGGATTGTGTACAAAAGAAGCCCCGAATGAATCCATATAACCTCACCGAAGCACAGGCTTCCCTTAGAGAAGAGATTTGCAGCCAACTTATCAATAACCCAATGGACGACCGATTCTGGAGGCGAATTGTCACATCAAATGAGAAGTGGGTATACTTGGTTAATCACGATCGGGAGAGGAAATGGGTTCCGCGAGGTGAACAACCGGCATCCGTTCCACAACGGAATCGTTTTGACAAGAAGGTCATCATCTCTCTCTGGTGGAATTTCCAAGGAGTACTGCATTTCGAGCTTGTTCCACACGGTTGCTCCATCAACGCTAAACTGCATTGCCAGCAGCTAGAACGCGTGTACGACAAACAAAAGAAGGAGCATCTTGCTTTGATCAATCGAGGTCAGGCTTTGTTTCAGCAAGATAATGCGAGGCCACTCACTGACAAGTTGACGATAGAGAAGTTCAAATAGATGGACGGTGTTGAGATTCTTCCACATCCACCACTCAGTCCCATTGCTGCTCCGAGTGACTATGGCATATTTTGCTCAATGGTACACCTATTCCGCGACCAGCGATTCTACACTTTTGATGGAGTGAAGGAAAGCCAGCTGACTAGTATATGGGACAGATTTGTATGCTAGCTGATCGCTGGAATAAGATCGTAGAGAATGTTGGAGTTTATTTTGAAGAATAAATGTTGGTGTTGCTCCATAAAATTTTATTGTTTTCTTTCCGATTCCTAAGTGAGTCAGGATTTTGATAAGTATTTATTAGACAAAGTTATATCTGATCTAGCACAACACATATTTAAAGGTTATTTGTATTGCATCCCTTGAGTTTTCAATAAATATTTATTCGTTTTATCCCGATTGCCTCAGCTCACCTGACCCTTATCATCGGTCCATTCGGCTGAAGACGAAGTTTTCCATCAATTGGACAGAAAGTAGCCAGTTTTCAGCCATTCTGACGCCGAATTCTACTGCCGCGTGGGAGAGAGAGCATTGAAAATGAAATTTGTATGCTGAAACTGCCCCAGAGGACACACCGGGAGAACAATTATGAAAATGGACGGCGGAGCAAAAGGCGCCGATCATCATCTCGAAGATGAAACCAACATGAGCATTCCAACACAAGAAGTGAGGTGCAGAATACCTTTTCTCATTCTTCTTCCGCCTAGCCTCACCCTCCTAAATTTTCTTATTATAAATCAAATGCTTTGTACTGGTACCTTGAGAAATTTGATAATGACGCTGTACATTTTACATAGCCTTGCCAACATTACCAGTCATATCTTTCCCATTCCTTCACCTAATGCTCGCTTTGCTCAATTTCGCCCTACTCAGCATCATACTTCTTCTAGTGTTACTTTCTTCCAACCAACTAATTGGTTTTGGTGCGACAATAAATATGGTGCACAAGCCGTTAAACGCTTTCAGTCCTGCACATATTTACAACCGGTACCTCCATCACTTCCGCCTAATCCACCACTTTCCTCTCCACAACGTACAATTCACTGGCACTCTTCCCATTCTAATGCTACAAAGTGTTCGATTTCTTCAATTTCAACTGATTTTAAACTAGAAAGGCATGGTCGACCTCCTATGTCGCCTCTTCATTCTGCCAGGCTGGTCTTCCCTTACATATTTTCTGCCCACTTAGATTTTCATACCTGGTTTATACTAGTGATGAATGCAGTGTAATCCGGCCTCTAACACGGACAATGCTTGTTCTTCCACCAATTTAATCCTTAGGGAGGCGTAATCTTCGTTTTCCTCGGCCTCCGTAGTGTTTTAAGATAGACCTTCATTGTCGCCGAGGAAGATTTGCGGTGCCCAATTGCAAGGTGGAGTAGAGCCAACAAGGAACCTCATAAATGAGCACCCCGTTAGCCCTATGAAATCTTGAAATTGGGCACATAAATTGAACATTGAAATAATATGCCATCTTGTAACAATTAAGTAGTGTAAAACAAAGCAAATACTTTTAAGTAATGTTAAATCGCAATTTAATATGTATCACTGCAAAGCAGAATATTTTGTAATGATGCAAGTGAAATTATTGTGTTCCCACGCGAATATACAAACATACACACATTAGGAAACAGATGCGAGTCTACGGTCTGGCTACAGAGATAACGAAAACAGTGAAAAACAGCTGCACACATATAAAACGGAAGCTAATCTGACCCGCCGAGTTTAGATGAACCTGTGAAAAGACGAAATGAATCTTGCTCTGGATGTCGGCTTGATAAGCCCGGTCAAGTTTCCAAATGCAAATACTCTCTTGGTGCGCACGTGCCTACACTAAACATGCTTGCTTAGCTTACTTTGCTTAAAGCTGCTTGTAGTTGTCGAGGATGACGTCACTCCCCAGGTTGGTGGAGTTGATAGGTGCGCAGGTGACTGACAAGTCCGATGCGCAAACCGTATATACGTCCACAGGTGACGCAAACATTTGACTCAGCCGGAGCCCAAGGCCGGTGACGACGGGCTCCACGTTCCTCAGAGTCCAGATAGAAGTTCCACCAATACGTGGCAAGACACGCGTCACAAGCCACCCCCCAGGTCGCTTTGTCTCCCGCCAGCCACTCGGAGACACGCGTCTTCAGGTTACACTTTCTCGAGTGCGCTGCCAGTAAATCCTTATGACTCCTCCTCTGGCCTCCCGGAGACCTCTGACCCACCGCGAGTTCTCCATAATATATGCGTCGTGAGATCCTGTTCTCAGACATTCTTCTCATATGAACGACACAGCGCAATTTTCTGCCAACAAGGATTGTTTCAAGTGACTCGATCCTTGCTCTTCTCCGAATTTCCACATGCGGCACGCGGTGCCACCATCTAATCCCCAGGATGCGCTACAGACACTGAATGTGGAATCTTTCAAGGCTCTTCAGATGCCTACGGAGAGCAACCCAGCATTCAGATGAGTACAGGAAAATTGAGAGACATACGGCCCTTTACACCACCACCTTTGTACCCACACGTAGGTTTCTGTTCTGAAACACTCTTCTCGTAAGCCTTTCAAAAGCCGCCGAGGCGAGGCATATTATGTGTTGCACATCGTCAATGATGTCCTCATCAGTATTTAGTCAACGTTCTTTAGTGCTATGCCGTTCAAGTAGAAGGTAGCGATATTTTCTTCATTGCCTCTCCCAGAAGATCCTCTGTGAGTATCGTGACCAATGAGAGCGTCTCAGTCTTATTGATGTTTATAGTCAAACCTGCCTGTGTGTATGCTCTCTCAACTGCATTGATGTTTCTCTGGAGAGCGGCGGTAGTACAGCCAACAATTACAGCATCGTCGGCATATTGCACCTCAACGACCCTGTCCTGCGATGTTTTCGTGGCCACACTCAATCTACTCAGATTGAACAAGCTACCGTCCAAGCGATAGTTCAGCAGTACTCCATCATCCGGATTCATGTTGAGTTTTGTAGCACTAAATACAGCAGCCATGAACAGGGTAAAGATTATAGGTGCAATGACATATCCCTGCCTCATTCCAATACAAACTTCGAAGGGGTCAGACTAGTTTAACAACGGGATATTCAGAGATTATTGAGTTTAAAGTGTAAAAAATGATGAAAATCCAGTGTCTGGTAGTGAAAAGAATAACATTAATTTTAGTAGAAAAAATCGAGTGTATAAGTGGCAACAGGATTGCTGCCACTTTAAACTTCATGATTTGCAACCAAGCATAACAAAATGAAATAAGAAAGTAGAATTATTGTGTGGTCCGCGTGCACAAATCTGTAAAAGTTAAAAATTATAAGGTAGTGCGCATCTACACGCACATAAATTTTGTTCGCCTTAAATAGCTGAAGTTAACACCTACGAAAGTCTAAAGAATCCAACATGCACACACACTTTGTCCATATATACTCCCAGCAGTCTTGTTAGAGAACACAGGCACATACCTTTGCCCCAATAAGCTCCGACACGCGTTGAGATTAAGAGAAGAGAAGTCACGGCCCCTAAATTGGTGTTAGTATAAATAGACAGAGAGAAACATTCTTATTTTTATTCTCATTTTGATCAGTATATTATTATCACCATCAAGTCAACCACCCACCCACGGTCAGCCAGCCAGGTCGTCAGATTGACAGCCTCCAGCTTAAATATTAAGTAGGTCTTGCGACCGGTTATGGGGTGCTCGTCTCCCAAGGAAGTAGACTCCATGATCGGTGACCACTCAAAGGATTGAGAAGAAGAAGACTAGCGAAATCCCCATAAAAAATAAATACTATATCACCTCAATCATCAGGCCGGTCACACCAACCACCCATAACTGGTGACCCCAACGACCGAACGAAGAGGTATAGGTTTTAAATGAATATTGCGGTAATATTCCAGATAGCTCTTAGATCACAATAAACATAAAAACCTATATTTTGTTATTGTTAAATGAACACGAGTCTAAATTTTGCAGACGAATTCCTTAGGCCTAATCTGTGCGACGTTGGGGAAATACGTAAATTAAAAACAAAGAGTTAAGAAAATATATATTATTGAATAAACAGTTAGATTATTTCAGGGTGAATTTATACAGTTACAGTTTATGATTATTTTGAGAATTACGCGTGAATTAAATTTAAGTGAGTTAACGGGAATTAATTTACAATTGGTAAATATGGTTTAGTAATTAGAGTATAACAAATGATGATTGCTAATTGGATTGGGTAAAGTGATTATAAGTAAATTAGTGAATTGATTGGCAAATATTAATTGGTAAATTGATGGGTAAATAGATTGGTAAGTAATTGGATGAATAAATTGATAAATTGGAAGTAAATTGGATTGGTGAGTAATTGGATGAATAAATTAGTAAATTAATTATAACAATTGATGATTGATAATTAGATTGGGTAAAGTGGATTATAAGTAATTGGTAAATATTAATTGGTAAATTGGAAGTCAATTGGTAAATTGTAAGTAAATTGGATAATTGGAAAATAGATTGTAATGGAGTTGAATGGGTCTGTAAATGAGACAAAATAATCAAGCATTAATTCGGGATTTGGGGGGAAATATTTAGCTAAACAATTACAATTCAAATATTTACAAACCTGTTTCACCGATACTGGACAGCAAAGCGAATGAAGCCTCATGGCTTAATTTTAAGACGCTTGGGAGAACGGGTGTACCAATCTCCCGATTTAAGTCAGGGTTACCAACCCTTCTTGAAATTATATATATACATGTATATATATATATATATATATATATATATATATATATATATATATATATATATATATATATATATATATATATATATATATATAGTAAGGAATAAATATTTACATTTGTAGGGGTGTAGACGGCTACAATACTACCCCACCGAGGGAAAAGCTCGCACAACACAAGGGATTTACATAACTTTTAGTCTATATAGCTACGAGGCCTCCTTACAACGCGTCCAGAACGGGTTATGGTGCCATTTGGGTGACTCGGATTGCGGGTCAGGAAGCGATTAGTAGTGCTACTTGATTGATGCGGGAGATTGCTGCGAGCGAGGACCGGAGCGTCGGATGACGATTGTTCTGGACCTCCCGAAAAGGCGACTGTCGGGAGTTGCGCGTTCGTCGCTTGGTGTTCTCCAGCTGCTGTCGAGTGGTCCTGCAACAAAAAAGAAGGCGGCAGCAGTTGAAACGAAGAATTGGGGGGTGTCGAAATGTTTAGCGGAGCGTTTGCGAGTAAAGAGGTGGGAGGAAAAGTTGCAATTTGATTTGAAAGAGCCGAAGAAGGCTTCGGAAGTGGAGTTAGTTGGTTGGAAAGTGTTGAAGGAATAGTTGGGTGCGGAAGGTAGGCTGGGATGACCACTGGCAACTATATTAGTGGAAGAGAAAGGTAGTGACCTTTCCAGATGAACGGCCTCTATGAAAGCGGGTTTAAGCCGATCGATGGAAACCGTATCCTGTTTGGTTCCAAGCTGCATTATAAAGAATTCCGGCTTCCTGGAGACGATGAGAAAGGGTCCGCCATAGAGAGGTTGCAAGGATGTGCAAGTGGAATCGCGATGCACAAACACATAAGAGCAAGTTGCCATCTTCTTTGGCACGAAAGGTTTCTGATTAGCAGGCACTCTTGTGGCGTTCGCCGTACCTCAGACATCGCCCGTACTAAATTGTGTACGTATGCAGCAGGATGTATGTCGAAAGGAAGAGGATAGTCAGCGGAAGAAAAGAATTGGCCTGGAAGACGTAGTTGCGTACCATAGACGAGTTCCGCAGCAGGGCAATTCAAATCCTCTTTCAAGGAGGCACGAATTCCCAGGAGAATTAAGGGTAGCTTGTCCACCCAAGTGATGTTGGGGTCAGTGGAGTGTAAGCTTTCCTTGAGAGTCCGGTAAAACGTTCCACTTTAGAGTTACTTTGGGGATGGTAGCTAGTGGTACGGAGACGAAATAGCCAAGCACTGACATGAGTGCATCCCATTGGTGGGATTCAAATTCGCTACCTCGATCAGTTATGATCGTTGATGGGACACCAAAACGAGCAACCCATGCTGAGACGAAGGCTCGAGTTACAGTGGAAGCTCTGATGTCAGGGATAGGAACTGCCTCTGGCCAAGAGGTAAAACGATCGATCATGGTGAGAAGGTAAGTGCAACCACGCAAAAGGGCAGGCAGAGGACCAACCAGATCGATGTGAACGGCGTCAAAACGTGCCGATGGAAGTGGGAAAGCAGCCAGAGGGGACTTTGTGTGGCGTTGAACCTTTGCACGTTGACAAAGAAGACATGCGTGGGTCCATTTGGCCACGTCGGCGTTCATACCTGGTCACACATAACGTTGTGTAATGAGCTTGCGAGTTGCTTGAATGCCAGGATGAGAGAGACCGTGAGTCTGGTCAAAAATGTGCCGACGGTGAACGAGGACAGTCGGGCAATGAATAGTCAACCAGGATACGCCCGGAGGGACTGTCCGGCAAGTCGATTTCGCGAACGATAAGCTGAGAAGAGTGACGCAGTGTTTACGTGTCTTCATCCTGTTCCTGGGCAAGCGCTATTGTCGCGTGATCGGTGGGTGCAGTTTGGGAGAGTTGCGTGGCTAAAATCGATGAAATGCGAGAGAGCGCATCTGGTACGACGTTTGAAGAACCAGGAACGAAACGAATATCGTTTTTCATCTGCAGGATGAAGTCACAGTGACGAGTATCAACTGCAGAGTGCACAGAGGAAGTGCCACTAGAGGCAAGCGCACCAACCAATGGCTTGTGGTCGGTAAAGACAGTGAATTCACGCCCTTCCAAGTAATGTTGGAAATGACGGAGGGCGAGGTATATGCTCAGTATGTTGGGAAGGAAGAAGGGCCTTAGAGAAGAAGGCGTGAGATTGCCAAGAGTCACCAACTTTCTTCTGTAACGTCGCACCGACATGAGTAGCGGACGCGTCCGAAGCAACACTTATGGGAGCTCCTGGTCAAGGATGGGCCAGGAAGACCGAGGAAGCCATAGCCTCTTTGGTACGAGAGAAAGCCTCGCTTAAGGAGAGCAGGAAAGAGGAAGATTCTTCTTGGACTTGGAAAGCAACTCGTAGAGAGGTTGCATAAAGTGAGAGATGTTGAAAATGAACCTGTGGTAAAAGTTTGCCATCCCACAGAATCGACGAAGTTGCTTTAGCGAAGAGGGTCGGGGAAAAGCCCAGATAACTTCAACTTTGTCATCGAGAGGACGAATTCCCCCCGGGGAAATGTGGTGTCCCAAAAAGGAGAGCTGTGTGACACCAAAGATACACTTAGAAGTGTTGAGTACGATACCATACTCTTCTAAACGTGCAAACACCTTGTGAAGGTGATAAAAATGCTCCTCCAAAGACGAAGATGCTATCAGGAGGTCGTCTATATAACAAAATACGAAGGGAAGACCTCTAAGAACCTGATCCATGAAGCATTGGAACGTTTGACCACTGTTACGAAGTCCGTAAGGCATTCGGTTCATGGCAAAGGAACAGAATGGAGTGGTGATAGCCGTCTTAGGGATATCATCAGGGGAAATTGGGATTTGGTTGAAATCGCAAACCAAATCTAGCCGAGAAAAAATGGAACAACCGAAGAGAGCGGAGTTAAAATCCGATAAGAAAGGCAGAGGATACCTATCCGGAACTGTACAGGCATTGAGTCGCCTGTAGTCACCTACAGCTCTGAATTCCCCTGGAGTAGACTTAGGTACTACATGAAGCAGTGAAGCCCATGGGGAGGTGGATGGGGAAGCGATCCCAGCCTCCATCATGAACTTAAATTCCTGCTTCATTAGGGCAAGTCTATCCGGAGCCAGTCGACGAGAACGTGAAAAAACTGGTCGTCCTGTCATCTCTATTCTGTGTACCACATTGTGCTTAATAGGAAACTCTCGCAAAAATTGCTGGAAGTGGGGAGCAGTTGCAGGGAGACGAACAGAGAGGAGAGAGCTGGCGAAAGGAAAGAATGAACCATCAACAGTTAGTGTCGTGGTTCTGTCGACGAGCTTGCGGTGACAAGAATCAACCAAGAGGTCATGAGCGGAAAGAAAATCGAGGCCCAAAATTTGCATGTCGATGTGGACAATGATGAACGTCCATGGAAAAACACGACGTAACCCGAGAGAGAGAGAGCTCAAGGATACGCCTCCCATAAGTCCTTATGTCCGATGAATTGGTAGCTTTAAGGACAAGATCAGAAGGGGTGCAAGCTTTCTCGACTGAAGAGGCTGGAATAACACTGCATTTAGCGCCAGTGTCAACCAGGTAGCAGAAACCAGAGAGTGGGTCATGAACAATAAAAGGAGGATCGGCTTGAAGAGATGAGGTTGCAGAGGTGACAGACCCGCGTATCATTTGCGAATTCAGTTTAAAGTTCCCTGTGCTGAAGGTGAAAGTTGGGTAAGGGAACTCGTAGAGTTTTTGTAAGATAAGAGGTGGTGAGGTAAGGCTAGGTTGAGATTGAGGTGCTGGTTGAACATTTTGCTGGTAGTTGCATGGGGCAGAGCATTTTTCTGCTCTGGAGCTAAATTTGAGGGGATACCAACAAAAGCCTGAAGGCTGAAAGATAGCAGTATGAGCAGCACGACTAGAATGATGGTTAAAGTTGTGGCCATGAATTGATGCACGGTAAAAGCTGCAAGGCTGAACACAGCGGACAGCGTTGCTCCCATAATTAGAATGGTACCAGAAGCTACCCTGAGAGTTGTCAGGATTGGAGGAATTAGGCCTAGGTTGGAAATGAAACTGCTGTGCCTCACCTCTTGTGCTCTCTTTCCTCCTTGGTGTTGCCTTTTTCGGGAGGAGGAACGATGTCTAACTCTTCCGTTCGCACCTTTAGGGCACGAATATCATCTCTATCCTCTCCAGAACAGATAAAAGATCCGAAGCTGGGATAATGCATCCTGAGGGAGTCCTGGCCGGTTGTAAGGAGTCTCGGCCGGTGACCTAACCTGTGAAATGTATACATGTGAATGGTGTTTAACATTAGAGTTGTATAATGTGCTACGCCCCGTATTTACATCGCTAAACGTCCTGGTGCCTGCATTTCCCCAGCTGACGAGTGGATTGTTATACAGGGCGTCAACCGCCTCTGCCATCTTCTCTACATTCACAGGGGAGGCCCTATTTCGCCCAAAGCGTTACTCCATCAAACCTAGTATCTCCCTAAGCTAGGAATCTCTAAGGAATTTTTATACTATATCCTCTTACCCGCTCACAATTTAAAGGCTCATTGTCCATGCCACATACAAAGAAGCAACTACAGGTTCTGCGGGTGATCATACAACCCCAACAGGGCTACGCCATTTTTATTTTCTGCATTTCAAATAAATTTAAAGACAGAAAGAAAGATGCAGAAACCTTGAATAGCTGACTATAAATATATATAGAACAGGGGAAAGAAGAATTGGTAACGCTTTGGGCGAAATATAGTTACTGTGCCTGGTAGCTTAGCGGTGAAGCATCTGACCGGCAATCAGCAAACCCGGGTTCGAGTCCCAGCCAGGAATTTTCAGAAAATTTTTGCCTCTGGCGTTATTTCTGTTTCTCGGTAAAAGATCGCTTACATTGTGTCGCCCTCTGCTCCCTTTGATTCTGGAATTTTCTAATGTCCCTCTCTCTTGCCTTTAAAAAAACTCCGATTTCTTGTCTCATTTGCTCATTCGTGTCCAATTCTTCTTTCTGTTATATATATATATATATATATATATATATATATATATATATATATATATATATATATATATATATACAGTAAGGAATAAATATTTACATTTGTAGGGTGTAGACCGCTACAGAAGTGATTAAGAAATATGGACGTCGGACCATAACTAAGCACATTAAGGAGAAGCAAAATTCGCCAACCTCAAGCCTACTCTCAGATCAAGAAGAAGTAGGCCTGGCGAACTCCATCGCGTCTACGTCCCCTTTCAACGAAGTGACCGTTAGAGTGGTAAGAAGATCATATCTTCTCTATACACGGTACCACTACAAGCAGCTGGATGAGCTAAGGTTAATCGCTACTGGTGGCCGTAGGTTGAGACCTACTCGGAAAAAGTTCGTACAGTCTCCACTTGAAAATTATTGCAGTAACGCAATTAATTAGGTGGTTAAAAGACTATTTTTAGCAAACCAGTCTTCCTCAAAGCCTTTGGAAGGAGCTCTTCTCACATACACGAAAAGGTAGCACGCATATTTTAAGTGCTACCTTTTCGTGTATGTGAGAAGAGCTCCTTCCGAAGGCGTTGAGGAAGACTGGTTTGCCAAAAATAGTCTTTAACCGCATAATTAATTGCTTTACTGCAATAATTTTTCTTAATATATATATATATATATATATATATATATATATATATATATATGTAGATTAGCAGCCCGGCCGAAAAAAGTTTGAGTCCTTTTCTAATTAAGATTCTATAAACAATTAGGATTATATACTGGGGGGCTGTGCCCCACAGACCCACCCCAATTTAATGAAACTCAAAACTAAGGATCATCGTAGTGTAGTCCTCCCATTGTGTTTACCCCCACACGAGCCGTCAACTTAAATGTACTCGTAAACATTTTGGAACACGGACGAAATAGTACGTCCCATCGTTCGCGCCGATAATCTACATATTTACATATATATATATATATATATATATATATATATATATATATATATATGTATATGTATATGTATATATATATATATATATATATATATATATATATATATATATATATATATATATATATATATAGTACAAGAAAATAAGAGTTGGACGCGATTGAGCAAATGAGACAAGAAACCGGAGGTTTTTAAAGGCAAGAGAGAGGGACATTAGAAGAATCCAGAATCACGGGGAGCAGAGGGCGGCACAGTGAAAGGCGATCCTTTACCGAGAAGACAGAAATAACGCCAGGGGAAAAAAGTTTTTAATTCTTGGCCAGGACTCGAACCCGGGTCTGCTGATTGCCGGTGAAATGCTTCACCTCTAAGCTACCAGGCACAGTAACTATATTTCGCCCAAAGCGTTACCAATTCTTCCTTCCCTTGTTATATATGTACTTATCGTCAGCTATTCAAGGTTTCTGCATCTTTCTTTCTGTCTTTAAATTTATTTGAAAGTCAGAAAATAAAAATGGCGTAGCCCTGTTGGGATTATATATATATATATATATATATATATATATATATATGAGGAATTAAACCACATTCTCCGAAGACAATTTCATTCAGAACATTTTCGGTGTATCTCACACCCTTTTTCAACTGACACTGGGCAGAAAATATAAGAGAAATGCATATAAGCATAACACAAGTCTCCCTCTTGTTTCCCCCAATCCCCTACCTGTGGCTAATCGGGGGGGGGGGGGTAGGCCTAAACATATAAGAAAAGAAGGAGACTGCAAAAGACCATTCATGGCCTACACTTGGCATCTCCTGTTCCATTCAACACACAAAAGATTTCTTACCAGAGAAAAGTCATCAACATTGTCACCCTTAACAGGAGTTCGTCAGATCTAATCTACAATATACATAAAATGCATCCAGAGGATTATGTCCATTCATGCAACCGCAAAATATAATCTTCCCACTCCTTAGAAAAATATATACATATGTACATAAAAAAAAGTCAGTCCCATCTAGCAGCTTCATCCATATATTTATCTAATCTATTCTTAAAACTACCCAGAGAGGAGGCTTCTATCACATGCCTAGTGAGCCTATTCCATTCATCTACCACATGATTTGTAAACCAATTCCTCCCAATCTCCTTCCTAAACCTATACTTATCAAGCTTAAACCCATTGCTACGTGTCCTGTCATGTTCACTAAGTATAAGAACCTTACCCAGATCCCCTTTATTATATCCTTTTACCCATTTGAAGACTTCAATCAATTCCCCTCTGACTCTTCTCCTTTCCAATGTATGTAGATTTAGTTTTTTGAGCCTTTCACCATAAGGTAAGTTCCTTAGCCCACCAATCATCTTTGTCATCCTTCTCTGCACAGACTCAAGCAAATCAATATCCTTCCTATAATATGGTGACCAAAATTGTACTGCATAGTCTAGATGAGGCCTAACTAGCGCCAGATACAGTTTTAGAATGACTTCAGCACTCTTATTGCTTACACTCCTCCTAATGAATCCCAATATCCTATTAGCTTTATTCTTAGCATTTAGGCATTGCTTTCTAGGATGAAGGTCTGAACTTACCAAAATACCCAAGTCTCTCTCACAATCAGTCCTCCCTAAAATTCTGCCATTTAATTTATAACTATTCAATGGATTATTTCTACCTATACTAAGTACACTACATTTGTCTATGTTAAACTTCATTTGCCATTTCTCGGCCCAATTGGACAGAATGGTCAATTCCTCCTGCATTACAACAGCATCAGAATCAGCCCTAATGGCCCTACCTAGCTTAGTATCATCAGCAAATTTACTCAGGTCACTACTTATACCTATGTCAAGATCATTAATATAAATTAAGAATAGCAAGGGACCCAAAACAGATCCTTGTGGAACTCCACTGCTAACACTCAGATTTAACTCCATCTATACTAACTCTTTGCTGTCTGTCACCAAGCCATGACTGAATCCACCTAAATATACTGCCATCGATCCTGTGTGCTTTAACTTTGCCCAGAAGTCGTAAGTGTGGCACTCGATCAAAAGCCTTACTAAAGTCCAAGTATAAAATATCATAGTTTTCATCATTATCTGCTGCTTCATACACCTTACTATAAAAAGACAGCAAATTAGTCAGATAGGATTTACCCTTACTAAAGCCATGCTGTGATTCTTTTATCAACTTATGCTTATCCAAGTGATCTCTAATATTCCTTGCTATAATAGATTCCATCATTTTCCCTACCACTGATGTCAAACTTACTGGTCTGTAATTAGACATATTTGTTTTATCCCCTTTCTTAAATATAGGTATCACATTGGCTTTCTTCCATGCTACTGGCCCAATGCCACTCTCCAATGATTTTCTAAAGATGCATGCTAGGGGCTCACTTAACACATCCTTACATTCTTTCAAAATTCTAGGAAAGACCTCATCAGGACCGGGTGCTTTACTACTTTTGATTTTATCAATTTCCTTTGTCACTATCTCCTTTGTGATCAAGATATCCTTTAATTTCTCTTCATCATTACCCCGAAAGATCATTGACACCTCGGTATATTTAGAGTATCCTCCTGTGTAAATACTGAGAGAAAAAAGTCATTTAGTATTCCAGCCATTGAGTCGCAATCACTCACTAATTCTCCATTGGAATCTATAAGTGGGCCTATTTTATCTCTAACCTTAGTTTTGTATAATTGATAAAAACTTTTAGGATCTTCCTTTGCCCTATTTGCCACTTTAATTTCATAATTTCTCCTTGCTACTCTAACTAACTTTTTAACATCTCTTGCTAGTTCATTATATCTCTGCCTTAAGTGATCCTATCCATTTTTTATTTTCCTATAAATGCCCTTTTTAATGCCAATATAATGCTTAATTCTATCTGTCATCCATTTTGGGTCATTATTTTTAGTCCTAATCTCCTTATATGGAATGTTAATCATCTGACCTGTAATTAATTGCTCAATTATTCTTTCATACTCCTCTTCAATTGTAATCTCTTCCTCCTGGTGATTATTGTCTCCACTAACTGATATCATTGAATCTATTCCTGAATTGATTTCATTGCCTGGTTTCTGTACAACTGCCTCCAGGTAAGTCCTGAGCCCATTATAATTTGCTCTTCTAAAGTCAGGAATTTTAACATTGTTCATGCTACTATCAATACCATTCCATTTCATCTTGAATCTAATTTCACAATGGTTACTATTACCCAAATTTCCTCCAATCTCAGTATCCTTAATAACTTCTTCCCTATTTGTCAGAACTAAATCCAGTATATTATTACCTCTAGTGGGTTCGTTAATAATCTGCCTCAGAAAATTATCTTGGACAACATTCAAAAATTCCTCAGCCTCCTGATCACCCACAAGAGCTTCCCAGTCTATATTTCTGTAATTAAAATCGCCCATTATACACACATGCTTACTTCTACATGCCCGTTCAATCTCCTGCCACAGAAGATTTGAAGCTTCCTTACTAAGATTTGGTGGTCTGTATAATAATCCTATGACAAGCTTGTTTTTACCTTCCTTTACATTTAGCCATAATGACTCTGTGTTATCATCTAATTTAATTGTACTGTTTACACAACACTGGAGATTATCTTTAATATAAATAATAACCCCTCCTCCTCTCTTCCTATTCCTATCTGTATAGAACATGTTAAAGCCCTCAATCTCAACCTCAGGTTTAAAGTGATTACCTGCCAAATCAAGCCATGACTCTGTTATCGCAATTATATCAAAATTCTCAACACCTGCCCGACTAAGATGGAGCCCATCCATCGCATACAACCTCCTATTCCCGTAAAACCCACCCCAGACATCTACAAACACCAATCCTAGCTCCTCACACAGTCCTTTCACAAATTCATTCAAACCAATTGCACGCGACAACCATTCTACCCCCACATCCAATCTCGGAAGCACACCAGAAACAACACCTTTTACCCTGCTTTTACTCATCCTTTCAACTAACCTTTTATACTGCTCACGTAACTCACATGTACCCACCTTCTTTACATCATTCACTCCCACATGCGTAATCACAACTGCATCCCTCTCACACCCAGAAACCAGCCTATCATACCTCTCACAAACATCACTTACACCAGCACCCGGCAGACAAACTCTCATTCCCTTCCACTTGCTATCACTCAACTTCCTATCTAAATACCTAATCTGAGAGTCACCCATCACTAGCACCTCAGTCATTCTCCTATTCTGTCTTGGCCTAACATTACCCTCCCTCCTGCTCTCAGTCACGCTACCACCCATCCTGCTTTCATCCACAATCACACCAGTCCTTTACTAACAAGAAAAAAATACAATATTTACGGATTAGTGTAGGAAGCGGGTTGGATCGATTGGGGTTAGTCTAAATTTTTCGGCCCGCTACAGAGTCCATCCATCGCATACAAACCCTTATTCCCATAAAACCCACTCCAAACATCTACAAACACCAATCCTCACTCCTCGCACAAACCTTTCACATATTCATTCAACCCCATTGCACGAGACAACCATTCCATCCCCACATTCATTCTCGGAAGCACACCTGAAACAACGCCTTTTACTCTACTTTCACACATCCTTTCAATCAGCCTTTTATACCGCTGTCGTAACTCACAAGTACCCACCTTCTTTACATCGTTTACTCTGACATGTGTAATCACAACTGCTTTCCTCTCACACCCAGATACCAACCTATCATACCTCTCACACCCAGATACCAACCTATCATACCTCTCACATACATCATTTACACCAGCACCCAGCAGACAAACTCTCACTCCCTTCCATTTACTTTCACTCAACTTCCTATCTAAATACCTAATCTGAGAGTCACCCATCACAATCACCTCAGTCCTTCTCCTATTCTCTCTAGGCCTAGTATTACCCTCCCTCCTGCTCTCACTCACTCGACCTCCTATTCTACTTTCAGGCACGGCCACACCAGACAAATCTCTTTCAAATTCTTCCTCTCTCAGGGCATCAAATCTGTTAGTTAGCCTAACAGGTTCCATGTCCCTCTCATTCACACACCTAACCTGTCCTAACTTATCTATTCTGTTCACTTTCACCCACCACTCATCATCACTTACTGCTTTCTCTCCAGTCCCTGTTCTAGGCCTAACTTCCTCCCTCCTGGTCCCAATCTGACTCTACAAACATACACTTGCATCTCTTCTCACTTCAGACACTAAATCATTCAGTCTCAAGCATTCCGCACGTAATCGACTCACCTCCTCAGTCAAAGCACATACACGGCACTCAGACACATTCACTCTCCTCTCTACACCACAGACATCGCACATTACATACACACTACTTTCAAAAGGCATAATCTCTACATCCAAACAGTCAGCCATACTTAAACAAGAACAATAGTAGAAACAAAAACTTACAAACAACAAGAATTTGACCCGAATTTGTGCGAGCAAGTTTAAAACCTGCTAATCAAGATGGCCACTGAAGTAAACAAAAGTCACTTTCTCACCAAAACAAAATAACCACAATTTTTATACAAAATAACCACAATTTAACTTTGTTATATTAACCAACCAAATATATGATCTAATAACTTAATATTTATGTTTATGTCACACACCAAAGTATATCAAATAATCAAAATATTCTGAGAGCTCTACGAAACACGTGCTACCTGTTCGAAGGTAGCACGTTGACGCAGTGCACCCTTGTCTTATACAACTCTGAACACTCATCAAAAACTCTACATAACATAACATAATTTGTCTAGATTTCTCCCTGTTTCCCTATATAAATTTTATGGCAATCGTTGCATGGTACTGCATATACTCCTATGTTATGATGTTCTTTGGGTTTTCTGGCCATCATCAATTGGTTTACATCAAAGCTCAAAAGTTTTCCATCCGGTAATTGCAAGTGGTTGAGGCGGTCAACGAAATCTTGAGTGTTCATAATGTGTGCAGATGAGATTCTTTCTACTGCTGGAGATAAATGCTTGGCGAGCCATTTGGAGAGCTTATAAGTGGGAGAATTAATATTGGAAATGATTGGGCGTAAGGGACATCCCTCTTTGTGGGTCTTTGGGAGCCCATTATGAACACTCAAGATTTCGTTGACCGCCTCAACCAGTGGCAATTACCGGATGGAAAACTTTTGAGCTTTGATGTAAACTCTTTGTTTACTCTTTGTTCCGGTTGATCTTCCCATTTCTACAAGTAAATTTATTGATTTAGTTGAATTATGTCTCTCTGACAATGTGTTTCAAGTAAATAATGAGTTTTATAGACAAATATTTGGCCTTAGCATGGGAAATAGTTTATGGATTATGTAACTAAAGAATTAGATAGGGGTGAGAAAGTTGATGTGATCTACTTAGATTTCAGCAAAGCTTTTGATAAGGTTCCACATAGAAGACTAGTTCATAAATTAAAGCTGCATGGGATATGTGGGAACGTTTTAAATTGGATAACTGAATGGCTGAAAAATAGGAAACAGAGAGTTGTACTGAATGGAGTGAGGTCAGAGTGGAGGAATGTTATTAGTGGCGTACCTCAGGGATCAGTTTTAGGCCCTTTATTATTTATAATCTATGTAAATGATCTTGGGCAAGGTGTAAATAGTAAAGTGTCAATTTTTGCTGATGACACTAAATTGGCAGCTGTAGTCAAAGAGGTTGAGGGTAGCTTTAAAGTGCAGGGTGACTTAGATAAGCTGTTAGCTTGGGCTCAGAAGTGGCAGATGACTTTTAACCTTAATAAATGCAAAGTTATTAACATGGGGAGAGATAATAGGGAATTTAGCTATGAGATGGATGGATATTGGCTTAATTCAGTTGAAGATGAGAAAGACTTAGGAGTGGTAGTAGATAGGTCACTGAAATTTTCAAAGCAGTGTATTGAGGCAAAAAATAGAGCAAATAGGGTGCTAGGTTACATTAAAAGAAATGTTAGCTACAAGAGTAAGGAGGTCATCCTTAAACTATACAACTCTTATGTCAGGCCACATTTAGAGTACTGTATACAGGCATGGTCACCACATTTTAGACATGATATAAACTTATTAGAGTCAGTACAAAGGAGGGCAACAAAAATAATACCATCCCTGAAGCACCTTGAATATGAAGATAGACTGAGGGTATTAAATATGTTTTCATTTGAAAGAAGGTGTGTGAGGGGAGATATGATTGAGCTTTTTAAAATCTTTTCTGGGATGGATAAATTAGATTTCAGCAAGTTATTTGAGTTAGAAGGTAGTAATAGAACTAGAGGCCACCACTTAAAGATTAAAAAACAGAGGTGCAGACTGGATGTTAGAAAATATTTTTTCACTAACAGAGTGGTGGATTATTGGAATAGTTTGCCACCTGAGACTGTAGACAGCCCAAACTTGAATGTTTTCAAGCGCAGATTGGATGATTATATGGGGATGGAGGGTTAATTTCTTACTTTTTAGTATGTGGATATGTTTCTTGACTCATTCCTGTGGATGCAGTTTCTTTTTATTGTATATTTTGGGGGATTTTGATTTTGTTTTTGACAGACTCCTATGGAGGCTTTAAATTATATATTGTAGATGCATGGTTGGACATTCCTATGGATTGTTAAATTGTATATTGTAGCTGCATGATCTGACAAAATCCTATGGATGCATTATATGGGTGGGATTTGATGGATACGGATGACCTTTGATAGGCCCTTGTGGCTTTTGTCATCCGTTAAATTATGTTATGTTATGTTATGTTATTGGCATGTCTCTTCATGGAATATTTTGAGACTGAACTCCTTCCCACAATTTCTCCCTCTAACTTTATATGGTTAAGGTACATTGACGATGTATTTTCTGTATGGCCTAATGGCCATGATTTTGATACCTTTTTTAATAATTTGAATAATTTGCATGTCTCCATCAAATTTAAATATGAATGGGAATATGGATAATAGATTACCCTTTTTAGATGTCCTCATTAATAAAGATCACCATGAATTAAAACTTGACGTGTATAGGAAACCAACCCACTCAAATGCCTATATACATTATTTTTCGTTTCACGATAATACTGTTAAAAAATCGGTAATTTCTAACCTTTTCCTTAGAGCATACAAAATATGTCCTCCTTCCTATTTAGATGAAGAAATTGTCATTATCAGGACCATTTTTTCTAATTTGTATTACCCCGATTGGTTCATATCGTCTGCCCATTTTGAAGCTAGGAAAACATTCTATGGTAATAAGCCTTCCTGCACTAACGACTTCAACAAATGTATAACATTGCCATTTAATAATAAATTAAATAGTTTAAAGGACATATTTGGAAAAGCGGGTATTAATCTAGCCTTTAAATATAATAATTCCTTAAACCAATTGATGATGGCCAGGAAACCCAAAGAACATCATAACATAGGAGTATATGCAGTACCATGCAACGATTGCCATAAAGTTTATATAGGGAAAATGGGGAGAAATCTAGACAAGAGATTGTACAAACACAAAAGAGATATTAGAGTGGGCAGCGAAAGTAGTGGAATATTTTGCCATGTTAGAGACAAGAATCATACGATTGATTTCACTGGAAGTAAAATGTTATTTAAATCGGCTAATTATGTTAAGGGAAGAATCGTAGAATCGAGCTTGATATCGTCAGTTCCTAATTTAAATCTATCTGAGGGGCAATTTTCTTTTAATCCTGTAATAAGATTGCAAATAAACAAAATAGTAAAATGCCAGCCCTTCAATATGTTTAGGCCTACCCCCCCTGCCCAGATTAGCCACAAGTAGGGGATTGGGGGAAAAAAGAGGGGATCTTGTGTTATGCTTATATGCATTTCTCTTATATTTTCTGCCCAGTGTCAGTTGAAAAAGGGTGTGAGATACACCAAAACTGTTCTGAATTAAATTGTCTTCGGAGAATGTGGTTTAATTCCTCATCTTTTCTTGCGATATTGCATTAATTTTCATCATATATATATATATATATATATATATATATAAACATGAAAGCCATGTAAAAAAGTTGCAAAATTATTGATGCAACAAATTGTTTACCCCCCGAGACAGTGTATATTATAAATCAAAAGACCTCATTTCTAAGACTCTGTGGTTTTGAGGGGAAGTCTTTTCTGGCACCCAATTGCAAACTGGAGTAGAAAAAGAGGATATCATAAATGTACTGAAAGCCCTGAGGAACAGAAAAGCAGCAGGACCAGATAAGATAAAACCCCTGATGTACAGAGCAATGATAAAGAGTGATATCTGTTTGGATGCTCTAAAAGAGTTGTACAATAAGATACTAGAGGAAGGTACTGTCCCAGAAGACTGGAAAGTTTCAAGGACAAAAGTGATTCCAAAGTCAAAGAATCCAACGGTAGACAAGCTAAGACCAATTGCCTTAACAAATTACTCCTATAAGATATTTATGAGCCTGATAAAAAGGAAGGTTGGCTGTCTGGCTTTGTTCTCGTTGGCTGTCTGGCTTTGTTCTCGTTGGCTGTCTGGCTTTGTTCTGGAAGTTTGTCTTACAGGAAGCTCCTGATTCTCATTGTAAGATTGGGATATAATACTAATTTGAGTGTGTAGTTTTTCTTATATTTATTTAGGTAAATATGTAGATTATCGGCGTGAATGATGGGACGTACTATTTCGTCCGTGTTCCAAAATGTTTCACGTTTTTGGAGTACATTTAAGTTGACGGCTCGTGTGGGGGTAAACACAATGGGGAGACTACACTAGATGATCCTGAGTTTCATTAAATTGGGGGGGGTCTGGGGGGCACAGCCCCCAGTATATAATCCTAATTGTTTATAGAATAATAATTGGAAAAGGACTCAAACGCGCATGAATATTCCAACACGAGTGAACGATAATATTTACACACAAATTTTTTTCCCGGCCGGGCCGCTAATCTACATATTTACCTTTATTTAATACATCAATCACTGTGTAATAAATACATTAGTGATTAATACTTTTGGGGAAGATAACTTTCAGCAATCCTGAGCAAGAATTTTTTGGGTGAGTGTTAACTTTTTCCTTAGTAAATTTCTGAGAGTATGGCTGTTTGTATAGATGGTGAGAGCATGCCGTTTGAAAGTAGTGTGTATGTGGTGTGTGATGCATGTGGAGTTGAAAGGAGAGTGAGTGTAACTGAATGCCGTGTGTGTTTTCTGGAAGGGGAGGTTAGGAGGTTGAGTGGGGAATGTAAGAGGTTGAATGATTTGGTGTTTGTGGTGAGAAGAGATGCAAGTGTGCGATTGAAGGGTGAGATTAGTTATAAGAGGGTGGAAGATAGGGCTAGGACTGGGAACAGTGTGGAAGTTGTGAGTGATGATGAATGGTGGGTGAAAATGGATAGGATAGATAAGTTAGGACAGATTAGGTGTTTGAAAAGGAAGGACATAGAACCTGTTAGGTTGACTAACAGATTCAATTACCTGAGAGAGGAAGAGTGAAAGTGATTTGCCTGGTGTGATTGTGGATGAAAGCAGGATGTGTGGTAGTGTGACTGAGTGCAGGAGGGAGGGTAATGTTAGGAGAATGACTGAGGTGCTAGTGATGGGTGACTCTCAGATTAGGTATTTAGATAGGAAGTTGAGTGATAGCAAGTGGAAGGGAATGAGAGTTTGTCCGCCGGGTGCTGGTGTAAGTGATGTTTGTGAGAGTTATGATAGGCTGGTTTCTGGGTGTGAGAGGGATGCAGTTGTGATTACGCATGTGGGAGTGAATGATGTAAAGAAGGTGGGTACATGTGAGTTACGTGAGCAGTATAAAAGGTTAGTTGAAAGGATGAGTAAAAGCAGGGTAAAAGGTGTTGTTTCTGGTGTGCTTCTGAGATTGGATGTGGGGGTAGAATGGTTGTCGCGTGCAATTGGTTTGAATGAATTTGTGAAAGGATTGTGTGAGGAGTTAGGATTGGTGTTTGTAGATGTCTGGGGTGGGTTTTACGGGAATAAGAGGTTGTATGCGATGGATGGGCTCCATCTTAGTCGGGTAGGTGTTGAGGTTCTATGGGGGAAGCTGGATAGTGTGATTAGTTCCTTACGGGTGGGAAACTAGAAGCTGTTAGAGGTAAGGGAATAACAGGAATAGAGGGCAGGTGTAGGAAAGGGAAGGGATGCAGAGATAGAGGAATAGCTAGGGGGGAGGGCACTGTTCCTTACGGGTGGGAAACTAGAAGCTGTTAGAGGTAAGGGAATAACAGGAATAGAGGGCAGGTGTAGGAAAGGGAAGGGATGCAGAGATAGAGGAATAGCTAGGGGGGAGGGCATACTGATGCGTTATAGTGGGACTAATGCACAAGCAAATGAGCAGATAACTAAAAAAACCTTAAAAATATACTACACAAATGGTCGGAGTATAAGGAATAAGATAGATCTCTTAAGAGCGTTAGCGAGTGAAGAGAATTTTGATATAATTGCGATAACAGAGTCATGGCTTGATTTGGCAGGTAATCACTTTAAACCTGAGGTTGAGATTGAGGGCTTTAACATGTTCCATACAGATAGGAATAGGAAGAGAGGAGGAGGGGTTATTATTTATATTAAAGATAATCTCCAGTGTTGTGTAAACAGTACAATTAAATTAGATGATAACACAGAGTCATTATGGCTAAATGTAAAGGAGGGTAAAAACAAGCTTGTCATAGGATTATTATACAGACCACCAAATCTTAGTAAGGAAGCTTCAAATCTTCTGTGGCAGGAGATTGAACGGGCATGTAGAAGTAAGCATGTGTGTATAATGGGCGATTTTAATTACAGAAATATAGACTGGGAAGCTCTTGTGGGTGATCAGGAGGCTGAGGAATTTTTGAATGTTGTCCAAGATAATTTTCTGAGGCAGATTATTAACGAACCCACTAGAGGTAATAATATATTGGATTTAGTTCTGACAAATAGGGAAGAAGTTATTAAGGATACTGAGATTGGAGGAAATTTGGGTAATAGTGACCATTGTGAAATTAGATTCAAGATGAAATGGAATGGTATTGATAGTAGCATGAACAATGTTAAAATTCCTGACTTTAGAAGAGCATATTATAATGGGCTAAGGACTTACCTGGAGGCAGTTGTACAGAAACCAGGCAATGAAATCAATTCAGGAATAGATTCAATGATATCAGTTAGTGGAGACAATAATCACCAGGAGGAAGAGATTACAATTGAAGAGGAGTATGAAAGAATAATTGAGCAATTAATTACAGGTCAGATGATTAACATTCCATATAAGGAGATTAGGACTAAAAATAATGACCCAAAATGGATGACAGATAAAATTAAGCATTATATTGGCATTAAAAAGGGCATTTATAGGAAAATAAAAAATGGAGAGGATCACTTAAGGCAGAGATATAATGAACTAGCAAGAGATGTTAAAAAGTTAATTAGAGTAGCAAGGAGAAATTATGAAATTAAAGTGGCAAATAGGGCAAAGGAAGATCCTAAAAGTTTTTATCAATTATACAAAACTAAGGTTAGAGATAAAATAGGCCCACTTATAGATTCCAATGGAGAATTAGTGAGTGATTGCGACTCAATGGCTGTAATACTAAATGACTTTTTTCTCTCAGTATTTACACAGGAGGATACTCTAAATATACCGAGGTGTCAATGATCTTTCGGGGTAATGATGAAGAGAAATTAAAGGATATCTTGATCACAAAGGAGATAGTGACAAAGGAAATTGATAAAATCAAAAGTAGTAAAGCACCCGGTCCTGATGAGGTCTTTCCTAGAATTTTGAAAGAATGTAAGGATGTGTTAAGTGAGCCCCTAGCATGCATCTTTAGAAAATCATTGGAGAGTGGCATTGGGCCAGTAGCATGGAAGAAAGCCAATGTGATACCTATATTTAAGAAAGGGGATAAAACAAATATGTCTAATTACAGACCAGTAAGTTTGACATCAGTGGTAGGGAAAATGATGGAATCTATTATAGCAAGGAATATTAGAGATCACTTGGATAAGCATAAGTTGATAAAAGAATCACAGCATGGCTTTAGTAAGGGTAAATCCTGTCTGACTAATTTTCTGTCTTTTTATAGTAAGGTGTATGAAGCAGCAGATAATGATGAAAACTGATATTTTATACTTGGACTTTAGTAAGGCTTTTGATTGAGCGCCGCACTTATGGCTTCTGAGCAAAGTTAAAGCACACAGGATCGATGGCAGTATATTTGGGTGGATTCAGTCATGGCTTGGTGACAGACAGCAAAGAGTTAGTATAGATGGAGTTAAATCTGAGTGGGGGTGTGTTAGCAGTGGAGTTCCACAAGGATCTGTTTTGGGTCCCTTGCTATTCTTAATTTATATTAATGATCTTGACATAGGTATAAGTAGTGACCTGAGTAAATTTGCTGATGATACTAAGCTAGGTAGGGCCATTAGGGCTGATTCTGATGCTGTTGTAATGCAGGAGGAATTGACCATTCTGTCCAATTGGGCCGAGAAATGGCAAATGAAGTTTAACATAGACAAATGTAGTGTACTTAGTATAGGTAGAAATAATCCATTGAATAGTTATAAATTAAATGGAAGAATTTTAGGGAGGACCGATTGTGAGAGGGACTTGGGTATTTTGGTAAGTTCAGACTTTCGTCCTAGAAAGCAATGCCTAAATGCTAAGAATAAAGCTAATAGGATATTGGGATTCATTAGGAGGAGTGTAAGCAATAAGAGTGCTGAAGTCATTCTAAAACTGTATCTGGCACTAGTTAGGCCTTATCTAGACTATGCAGTACAATTTTGGTCACCATATTATAGGAAGGATATTGATTTGCTTGAGTCTGTGCAGAGAAGGATGACAAAGATGATTGGTGGGCTAAGGAACTTACCTTATGGTGAAAGGCTCAAAAAACTAAATCTACATACATTGGAAAGGAGAAGAGTCAGAGGGGAATTGATTGAAGTCTTCAAATGGGTAAAAGGATATAATAAAGGGGATCTGGGTAAGGTTCTTATACTTAGTGAACATGACAGGACACGTAGCAATTGGTTTAAGCTTGATAAGTATAGGTTTAGGAAGGAGATTAGGAGGAATTGGTTTACAAATCGTGTGGTAGATGAATGGAATAGGCTCACTAGACATGTGATAGAAGCCTCCTCTCTGGGTAGTTTTAAGAATAGATTAAATAAATATATGGATGAAGCTGCTAGATGGGACTAACTTTTTTTATATACATATGTATATATTTTTCTAAGGAGTGGGGAGATTATATTTTGCGGTTGCATAAATGGACATAATCCTCTGGATGCATTTTATGTATATTGTAGATTAGATCTGACAAACTCCTGTAAAGGGTGACAATGTTGATGACTTTTCTCTGGTAAGAAATCTTTTGTGTGTTGATTGGAACAGGAGCTGCCAAGTGTAGGCCATGAATGGTCTTTTGCAGTCTCCTTCTTTTCTTATGTTCCTAAGGTGGTGGGGCATATGAGGAAATTGGAGAGGAAAAGGAAGAACAGGCAGGTTTCACGAGTGAGGGGAGAATAGAGGATAACTTGCTCATACTGCAGTATTGTGTGAGAAAGTGCTACAAAATGAAAAAGCCACTCATAGTAATAACAAATGATTTCTCCAAAGTATATGACTCGATACAAAGAGATAAACTACTGAGAGCACTAATGAGATACAAGGTGGATCCAAAGATAATAGATGTAGTAACAGAGATATATCCTGGAGACAAAACAGAGGTAAAATTGAAAGAAAATGTAGAGTTTTTGATGAGTGTTCAGAGTTGTATAAGACAAGGGTGCACTGGGTCAACCACATTTTTTAAATTGATTACATATATAATAATTGAAAAACTGTCAGAAATAAACTGTGGTTTTAGGAATGAAAAGTTTAATATTAGCTCTCTCTTCTATCCGGATGATGGGTTATTAATGGCAATGACACTGGAGGAGGCAAGGAAAAGTATAAGGGAGCTAGTTAGGATCAGAAAGGAATGTGGTTTAGAAATAAACAAGGAAAAGAGCAGAATCATTATATTTAATATGAAGGAACAACCAGATGAGGTAGATGGGATAAAAGTAACATCAGAGGCAAAATACCTGGGATTAACAATAATAAACAAGAGAAAATTATTTGGAAAGCAGAAAGGAATAATGCTTGAAAAAGCAGAAAAAATGGCAAATTTAACTACCCAGTTATTAAGAAGAGTTGTAATAAGTTAATGATAGGGCGTACATACTGGAAGAGCTTGGCCTTACCTTCAGTGCTGTATGGAACAAATGTCATCATCCTTAATACCACAGATATAAAGAAATTACAGAGGATAGAAAATAAAGTATATAGACAAATGCTGGGTGCGCCAAGATATGCTACAACAGAAACTCTGAGAGGAGAAGTGGGGGCATCATCTATGGCAACAAGAATAATGCGATGGATGGACTCCATCTGAGCCGAGATGAGGTTGAGGTTTTGTGGTGGGAGTTAGTGTTATTAGGTCTTTAGAGGCGGGGAAACTAGGTTTTGATAGTGGTCAGGGAAATTTAATGGCTCAAAGTGAGGCAGGGAAAGGAAGCGAACACAGATTTGTAGAAGGTAGGCAGGCTAATGGAAGTGCTTTAGGGTTAAATTACTCGGTAACACTTCAGTTTCGGGGCGCACGGTAGGTGGCGCTGTTTATAGGCTACAATATATGTCTTATGACATCAGATGTGAACAATTACGGCGTTATATTTTTTGGTATATGAGTATATACTGGGGGGGGGGGCTTTGACCCCCAGTCCCCCAAATTGATTGAAACTCAGGATCATCGCAGGGTGGCCCCCCTTGCCTCAGTGATATCTCCCCCACAAGCAGTCCCCTTGAATTTACTGGGGTTTTTTTCCAACAGCTTTTTACTGGCAGAAAAACCTAACCTAATGATAAACAATACTTAATTTTATAGGTCTTGATTAGTTTATGCGCCTCTAAATAATCTAAAAGTTTTTCGCGATTGATACAGAATAAAGCTGAATTTGAATAACGAAGAAGCACATGGAGAGCACAAAAACGCCATAATGAAACAAAAACCTTTGCAAAACGGGTCCTATTTCTAAGCTACGATGTTGCCAGTAAGAAGCTGTTATTGTTCGCAGCAAACAAAAAATACGAAAACAAAACAAAAGACATCAAGAAACAGACTAAAAGTTACAAATCCCCAAAAGAACAAAAAAATATAACACCGTGATTGGTCACATCCGAAGCTACCGTCTGGCGTCATAAGAGATATATTGTAGCCCAAAATTGTAGCCTACTAACAGCACCACCTACCGTGCGCCCCGAATCTGAAGTATTACCAATTACTTGAGTAGCCATATATACTCTGAGAATCTTACAAGGCAAAGATATGAAAACCACCCATAATGTGTTCAAATGTTTTTACACAAATGCTCAGAGTATAAGAAATAAAAAGGATGAGCTTATTTGTTACATATGGGAAGAAAGTCTAGATCTAGTTTGTATTACAGAGTCCTGGATAAATCAACAGATTTTTAATGATACAATAGATGAATATAAACTTGATAATTATGAGATATTTTTACATGAAAGACCTAATAGACCAGGGGGTGGAATATTGGATTATGTTAAGAAAAGCCATAGTTGTCAAATGGTTAATAATAATGATCATACTGAGATTGAGTCACTTTGCTTAGATATAAGAGGTAGTGAAGGAAATAAAATGAAAGTTGGTGTAATTTACAGGCTACCCAACCAAACTTATGAAGTAGATTTATTGCTATGCGAGAAAATCAATAATGCCTGCATCTCTGAGCAAGTAATTATTACTGGAGACTTTAATCTGCTGAATATCAATTGGGAAGATGTGGAAGGTAATGATAGAACTACAAAACTCTTTATTCATTGCTTTCTAGATAATTTCCTCATCCAGTGCATTAAAGAACCCACCCAAAATGGTTCATTACTGGATCTGGTTTTGTGTTGGGATCTGATCAGGGTAGATGTTGGTGAAACGCTCGGTAGAATTGATCATAATATTTTAAGATTTGAGTTATGCCAGGCAGGTCCATTCCCAGATAATAAGGTGAAAACTTTTAATTATAAGGAAGGAAACTTTGAAAAACTGAGACAGGAGTTACAAAAAATTAACTGGGATGACCTTTTTACTTATATGACAGCCCTTGAAATGTGGGATAAATTTAAAGAAGTATTAGACAGAATTCAAAGAATATGTGTTCCACTTAAAAAGATAAGAAACTCTCAACATATGCGACCACAGTGGTGGAATAAAGAAATTAGCCAGAAAATCAGAGAGAAAAGAAGATTATTTAAAATTCTTAAAAGTACTGATAGTGCAATTAACTTGGAAAGATTATAGGATTCTTAGAGATGAGTTGAATAGATTAATTAGAGCTAGTAAGAGGAGAGTGGAAATTAACTTAGTGCAGAATTGTAACAGAGATTTAAAGAGGTTTTTTGCTTTCTATAAATATAAGAAGAAAGATGGCATAGGTCCATTTATGTCTGAGGGGAGATCAATTGTCAAGGGTGAAGATATAGTCGAAGTTCCAAGTAAATACTTCAGTTCAGTATTTGTCAAAGAGAATTCAATACCAGATACCAATGACTTTGATAGCAGGACAGACTTAACAACCAATGATATCTGTTTTTACCCTGATGAAATAAAGCACGCTATAGCCTGTATGAAGCCAAATAAGTCTTCAGGGCCTGATGAAATTTCTATTAGAGTACTTCACGAAGGTTCATTTTTTTTAGTCTGGCCTTTGAGATTAATATTTAACATCCATAGGATATTGTGAAGTACCAATTGATTGGAAGTTGGTGAATATTGTTTCAGTTTACAAAAAGGGAGGCAAAGGTGAAGTTAATAATTATCGACCTGTCAGTCTTACTTCCATTTACTGTCTTTCCTGGAATACATAACAGATAATTTGGACAAGGGCGAGGATATAGATATCGCTTATTTGGATGTTAGGAAGGCCTTTGATACAGTGCCTCACAGACAGCTGTGTATTAAGTTGAGAGAAAGTGGTTTCTCTTTTAGTTTATGCAATTGGATTCGAGAATGGCTCGAATAGGAGGCAAAGAGTAATTTTAAATAGTATTAAATCAAAGTGGACCCTTGTGCTTAGTGGAGTACCTCAAGGTTCTGTTTTGGGTCCTATGTTGTTTATATTTTCTATAAATGATTTAGAGAAGGGATTGCAAAGCAAAGTTTGGAAGTTTGCTGATGATACAAGCTTACCTATTTTAATAGCATGGGAGTTTAAGAGACTGTCTTGTATTTCTCCCATCTCGACTCCAACGATGAGTAGACGCACAAAACACTTAATACAAAATTTAAATTGTTCACTCAAAAATAAATTCATTAGAATATAATCTCCTTTTAATACTAAAATATAGTTCCATATCAATATGTAAAAATATATCAAAATTTATTTTGCTATTCATATATAACATCAATAATAACAATCAGTAATCACAATTGTCCAACCTTGACTTGAACAAGCCAATAATTGCTGCATTTACTACTTCTTCTGGCAGTGCATTCCAACTATTAACTAGTCTGACACTAAAGGAGTTACCTCTAGCTAAGGTTCTCCAATGACCTCTTTTCTTTAGTTTATAAGTATTTGAACGTGTGTTGGTCTCAGTGTACTCGAAGAAGAGGTTATAGTCAATATCCTCAAATCCATTTAGGATTTTATAAGTTTCTATTAAATCACCTCTTTGTCTCCTCTTCTCAAGTGTTGTGAGAACCATTCGCTCACATCTTTCATTGTATTCAAGATCCTTCAATTCTGGAACAAGTGCCCATCATAGGTCATCCGAGTCAAACAGCCTCTTTTTAAAGGCACCCAAACTCCCAGGAAAACTACATCCAGAGGATTGCGTCCACAAACAAGGGTATCACCAATCAAGGCTTGTCAAGAACTAAATCATGCAGCTATAGATATATACAAACAATATTAATATATTCAAAACTTAGGAACCATCACAATCTTCCCTCCCCATAAACTCATCCAACCTACTCTTAAATACATTTAAATTTGGACTACCTACTACCCTCTGCGGCAATTTGTTCCAGAAGTCCACCACTCTATTGGTGAAAAAATATTTTCTTAAATCCAACCTACACCCTTGCTTTTTAATTTTCAAGTGGTGACCTCTAGTCCGATTTCCATCATCTAACTCCAATAACTTGCTAACATCCAATTTATCTAGCCCAGAAAACTTTTTAAACAGCTCAATCATATCCCCTCTCACACACCTCCTTTCGAATGAGAACATATTTAATACCCTCAGTCTATCTATATATTCAAGGTGCCTCAGGGAAGGAATAATCTTTGTTGCCCTCCATTGCACTGACTCGAGAAGGTTAATATCATGTCTAAAATGTGGGGACCATGCCTGTATACAGTACTCTAGATGTGGCCTAACATAAGAGTTATAGAGTTTAAGAATAACCTCCTTACTTTTGTAACTGACATTTCTCTTAATGAAACCCAGCACTCTATTTGCCCTATTTCTTGCTTCAATACACTGCTTAGAAAACCTTAATGACTTATCTATTACTACTCCTAGATCTTTCTCATCCTCTACTGAGCTCAGCCAATGCCCATCCATTTCATAGTTAAATTCTCTATTATCTTTTCCCATGTTAATAACTTTACACTTATCAAGGTTGAAAGTCATTTGCCACTTATGTGCCCAGGATAACAATTTATTTAAATCCCCCTGCACTTTAAAATTATCATCAATATCTTTAACTACAGCTGCTAATTTGGTATAATCCGCAAAAATTGGCACTTTATTATTAACTGCCCCCCCAAGATCGTTTATATAGATGACAAATAATAATGGACCGAGAACTGATCCCTGAAGAACCCCACTAATAACATCCCTCCACTCTGACTTTACTCCATTTAGCACTACCCTTTGCTTCCTGTCTTTCAGCCACTCAGCTATCCACTACCCTTTACTTCCTGTCTTTCAGCCACTCAGCTATCCACTACCCTTTGCTTCCTGTCTTTCAGCCACTCAGCTATCCAATTTGAAACACCCCTGTATATCCCAATCATTTTTAATTTATGAACTAGTCTCCTATGTGGTACCTTATCAAATGCTTTACTAAAATCCAAGTAAATTACATCTACATTCTCTCCATTATCTACTTGATTTGTTACAAACTCCAGAAAGTCTAGTAAATTAGTCAAACATGATCTACCTGATCTAAACCCATGCTGAGCATCACTGATTAACCCCTCCCTCTCTAGATGTTGGCAAATCCCTTTTTTAACTATTTTCTCAAGAATTTTACAGACTACAGGAGTTAGTCTAACCGGTCTAAAGTTATTTGGATCCTCTTTACCACCCTTCTTGAAAATGGGGACTACATTCGCTCTCTTCCAAGCATTAGGTATTTCTCTATATTCCAGTGACCTAGTATACAACTTTCTCTAGAGCTATTGAGATACTTTCTACCCCTTCTTTAAGTATCCTAGAATGAATATTATCAGGGCCGGAGGCCTTTGTGGCATCTAACTCACCTATTAGTCCTTTTATCGTCTTCTGATCCACACTAATGGTAGTAACCACCTCTTTCCCTGACCCATGAGTACTATACATAAGACTATTTAGTTTCTCCTTTGTAAATACTGATGCAAAATGACCATTTAGTACCTCAACTATTTCCTCTCACAACCCCTTCATATTTGATAGGTCCTATTTTAAATCTGCCAGACTTGTTATTAATTTTATAGTAACTAAAGAACTTTCTAGGATCTTTGTTGCTATCCTGAGCTAATTTAATTTCTGACACCCTATTGTTCTTCTTTATAATCTTATTTAACTCATTCCGAGCTATTCTATAATCACTTAAATTTTGAATATTATTTTGTACCTGTAATTTTTTATATGCCCTTTTCTTCTCTGAAATTTTTCTAGCTATCTCCTGATTCCACCATAATGGTTTCCTACTTTTGTTCCTAATGGCCTTCATTGGGATACATTGCTCTTGGACTACATTTATTATGTGCTTGAAAGTATCCCACATCCCATAAGCATTTTTACCTCTGAATTCTACATCCCAGTCTACCAAATTTAGCAAGCTTTGAAGTTTTACATAATCTCCCTTATGAAAATTTGCAACTTTTACAGCATTCTCGGTTATTTTACCCTTCTCAATTCCCAAGTTAAAACAAACTATCTGATGGTCACTATTTCCCAATGCTTCCCCAACAGTCAATTCTTGAACTAAATGATCACTGTTAGAAAGTACTAAATCTAATATATTGTCCCCCCTCATTGGCTCATTAACAAATTGATTAAAAAAATTATCCTCAAAACATTCTAGGAACCTGCCACTTGTTCTATCCCTACCTATCATATTTACCCAGTCTACAGAGTTTAAGTTGAATTCCCCAATAATAACTGCATCTGTTTCACTCTCCTTACTTATTTCCCTTATCATTAGTTCATCCATATCATCAGTCTGCCCAGGTGGCCTGTAAAAAGCTCCCAAATGCACCATTCTATTTTTACTGAAACTAATATCTATCCAAAGTGACTCAACTCCATCCTGCTTTATTGAAGTATTTAAACTTGAAACAATGTTGTTTTTTATATAGATAATTATTCCTCCACCAATCCTACCTGTCCTTTGACTAATGTACATATTATAACCCTGTAAATCAAATTCACTTATAGTATCACTAAATTCTATTTCATTAACTCATGATTCAGTAACACATAATATATCTATATCCTCATCGCTAATATAACTAAATAGCTCATCCTTCTTGTTTCTAAGACTACGAGCATTTGTATAGAAACAATTTAACCCCCCTATCCCTGAAGCACTTCAGATGCTAGGACCTTCCAAGGGGGTGAATCCGGGCTCAGTGCCAAGCACCGAACCCGAGTCCGCCCCTATGCAAGGTCCTCCTCAAATGGCTTGGGTCTCCAAGGCAGTACAAGGATGGGAGGGATCTCCTCCTACGGCTGGTGCCCCTGTGACCACAAGGACCTTTTCAATCTCAGAGAAGGACCTTGCTGAGGCTAGTCCATCTGGCCTGGGCCCTCCTCTCCTAAAAAGAAAAAAGATAAAAAAGCCTTGGGGCTCCTCTCCATATGCAGGGGCTGCGGGGACAGATGGGTCTGCTGCCACTTCAGTAAGCAACCAAGCCAAGATCGGCATGTCTGTCCCCTCTGCCACCCCGGGTGTGGAGTCCCTGACTAACACCAAAACTGCTAGTGCGCAGAGCGGAGACTTGATTACATTGAGCCCCTCATTCAGAGACTATTCAGCATTTTTGAGCCTGCTGGCTTTAAACGCTTCCTGATTATTCACTCCACTGATGGCAGCATGTTGGCTAAGGGCAACATGATCCACCAGAGGAGAGCTTTAGCTAGTGTGATTGGTAGAGCCGAAGGTGACCTGTTTCTCGGATGGGAGCCTTTTGGCGAGTACGTCAAATCCCTCCAAGTCAGCTATGATTAGTGCCCTTCAGACACTTGATGGCACACCTGTGAGTGTGATGCCACACTCTACCATGAACTTTGTGAAAGGAGTAGTTTATGTGAGGGAACTCTTGGACTACTCCATAGATGACATCACCTTAGAGCTGGCCGACCATGGGACTGTCAATGTTGAACGTGTGATGAGAAAACAGGAAAGGGCCTCGAGACCCACCCCTACACTCTTCATCAAGTTTGACCTTGACGAGCTCCCTGAGTTGGTGCATGCTGGTTGGTATCGCTACCATGTGAAGGCATTCATGCCATTGCCGCGGAGGTGCTATTACTGTCACCGGTCCAGCCATACAAATCGCTCCTGTCGATGTGCAAAATTGGGGTTACCTGAAATCTGTGTAAGTTGCTACAAGGCCACACACGATTTCTCCAAATCGTGTGTTGCCAAGTGTGTCAATTGCAGAGAGCTACACCCTGCTTTTTCGAAGCAATGTGGTGCATATCTCCTTGAAAAGAAAATCTGGGCAATTCAGCCTCAGGATCGTCTCTCATTTTGCGAGGCTAAGACTTGGTCCTCGCATGCCTGGTGCTGCCCGGGATGTCCTATGCCTCAATGTTGAGAAAGACACCCTCTGCTCCTGGCCCCTCCATGCCTATGAGCATGGTCATTTCCACCCCCATTCAGAACCCTTCTGCGGGTTTCCCTGGTAAAGCGGTGGCACAAAGGGTTCGCACCCAGCTCTGGCTAAGTATAGCTCTCAGGCTGGTGGCGCCCATGGTTCTGCTCAGGATGCCACCCTGGAGGGTACCACCTTTGGCTATTTGTCGGCACACCTCTGCTCCCAAAGCTTCTACAGCGCCGGAAGTATTGCGTTCAACCTTTTGGGAGCACACCTTGTGTCACACTGGAACTGTGCCAGTGTATACAGATGGCTCCAAGTCCTAAGAAGGGGTCGGCTTCCATGCTGTATCCCCTCTGTTCAAAGTCAGCGGGGCTCTGCCAGGCGCTGCGCCAGTCTTCACGGCCGAGCTGGTGGCAATACACCACTCAGTACAGATTATGCTACGTGTCTGGTTTGGAGACTGGATTGTGATTTATAGCAACTCACAAAGTGCCCTGAGTGCTCTTGGGGCATTGGAATCTCCGCATCCCCTGGTTTGCAATATCCGTGACACCACAGTTTTGGCAAGCTGGGTGGATATCAAGATTATCTTTTGCTGGGTTACTTGACATGTAGGAATTGCAGGGAATGATAGCGCCAAAGAGTCTGTGAGGCTTGGGTGACCGGACCAGGGTTTCACTCTACCTTACACCGACTACATGTCAGGAATATGGGCTGCTTTGCAAAGAAGATGGGAGATGGTCGAAGGGAACTTAAAGTTATATGCCATTGTGCCGTGACTGTTCCCATGGACCTACCCCTCAATGCTGCGAAGGCTTCAGTTTGTTTTCTGTTGTCTCCAAATTGGACACACTCGCGGGGCACACCGCCATTTGATAGAGCGCTCACCTGCATCCTACTGTGAAGACTCTGTTATCTCCCAGACTGTTTGGCACATTCTTAGTGAATGTCCCAGTCTGGGCAATCTTTGTGCATGTGAGGCTTGGGCGACCGGACCAGGGTTTCACTCTACCTTACGCCGACTACATATCAGGAATATGGGCTGCTTTGCAAAGAAGATGGGAGATGGTCGAAGGGAACTTAAAGTTATATGCCATTGTGCCGTGACTGTTCCCATGGACCTACCCCCCAATGCTGCGAAGGCATCAGGTTGTTTTCTGTTGTCTCCAAATTGGACACACTCGCGGGGCACACCACCATTTGATAGAGCTCTCCCCTGCATCCTACTGTGAAGACTGTTATCTCCCAGCTGTTTGGCACATTCTTAGTGAATGTCCCAGTCTGGGCAATCTTTGTGCATGTTACCTGTCCTGGTACTGGGGATGAGCGGGGTTGCTACCGCTTATCCCTTATACTTAGGATGGATTCATGCACATCGACTTTTTGGACAACGGCATCACCTCGGTGCTGCCAGAAGATGTTCTCGCTATGCTCTACGTGGACCACCTTTCGATCTCTTTTGGCGCGGCCCAGATGCCAACTCTGGAGCGTCGACTCCAACAGGCATTGAACCGCGTCTCTCGCTATGCCGAATCGCACAGGTTTCGGTTTTCTTTGGCCAAGACTAAGGTAGTGCACTTCTGCCGCCATCCACGGCTCCACCCCGACCCAGATTTGTTTCTTAATGGGGTGCGCCCGGATGTGGTTGAATCGCACCGTTTCCTTGGTCTTGTATTCGACCGACGCCTCACCTGCGAGGCTCATATTTGCAGCCTTAAGGCTACTGCCCTACTTTTTTATTGATCCTTTGTTTGTTCGAAGCTCGACTACGGATGCAGGTTTTATGCATCCGCAGCCGAGCGTTTATTGCGGAAGGTGGACTCGATCCACCACACCGGCCTTCGCCTTGCGACCGGTGCATTCCACACTTCCCCCATTGAGAGCCTGTTGGTCGATGCTGGGGAGATGCCACTCGCTCTACGCTGCATGCAGTGCATCACTCGCCTGTACGCGTGAGCCCGACGCCTCCTGCAGTCGCCAACAGCTCTCACTGCATCCGCAGCTGATCTCGACGGTGCCTATGCCGCCGAGAGACGCCAATCATACCCTAAGCCCTTTGGGTTTAGGGCCAGGAAACTCCTTCGAGAGCTAAGTATAGCTCCTGGGCCGGTGGCAACCCTGGTTCTGCCCAAGACGCCACCCTGGAGGGTACCACATTTGGCTATTTGCCAGTGTATTCGGATGGCTCCAAGTCCGAAGAGGGGGTTGGCTTCCACGGCGTATCCCCTCTGTTTGAAGTCAGTGGGGGCTCTGCCAGGCGCTGCGTCTGTCTTCACGGCCGAGCTGGTGGCAATACACCACTCGGTACGGGAGATCACGCGACGTGCCTGGTTCGGCCCCTGGATTGGGATCTATAGCGACTCAAAAAGCGCCCTGAGTGCTCTCGGGGCATTGGAATCTCCACATCCCCTGGTTCGTGATATTCGTGACACCACGGTTTTGGCGAGCCGGGCAGATGTTGAGATTATCTTCTGCTGGGTTCCTGGACATGTAGGAATTGTGGGGAATGAGCTGCCAAAGAGTCCGCAAGGACTCTGCGGCCGGACCAGCGTTTTGCCCTTCCTCACACCGACTACATGGCAGGAATACAGGCAGCTCTTCGGACTGCTTGGCTAAGAAGATGGGAGATGGTCGAAGGGAACTTAAAGTTGCGTGCCATTGCGCCGCGCATGTTCCCATGGACCTATCCTCCAATGCCGCGACGGCTTCAAGTCGCTTTCTGTCATCTCTGAATCGGACACATGTGTGACGCATCGCTATTGATGGAGCGCTCGCCTGCGCCCTATTGTCCCCCAGACTGTTTGGCACATTCTTGTTGAATGTCCCAGTCTGGGTGATCTTCGCGCACGTTACCTATCCCGGTAACGGGATGGGCGGGGTCGCTACCGCCTGTCCCTTGTACTCAGGATGAGCGCGTGTACCTTAACTGGTGGACTGATAGACTTTTTGGGGAAGACTGGCCTTCTCCCTTTTATTTAACTAGGTTTTGTTGTTTTTGTTATTGTTTTCTTTTTAGGTTGCACGCTCCTACGCTGGGTGGAGGGGGACCTTTCCCTGACGCCGGAGCTTGCTTCCTAATTTTCATCTCTTTTTATTGTTGTTTTGTTTCAAATTTTTATTTTAAAGTAGCCTAGAACTAGGCTGTTTGTTTACTGTGACTTATGCCCAAGTGGGCAGTTGCCAGATAGCCCCTTAGAAAAAAAAATTTGACTTTTTGGAGGAGGCCTGCCTTCTCCCCTTTATTTAACTAGATTTTTTTTTTCCTTGTAGGTCGCATGTTTCTGTGCTAGGGGGAAGTGCCCCCCCCCCCCGTGACACCGGAGCTTGCTTCCTGCATTTTTGCTTTTTTTTATTTTTATTTTTGCATTTTATTTAAAGGAGCCTAGTACTAGGCAGTGGTGAGTATGGTGACTTATGCCCAAGTAGGCAGTCGCCAGATGAGCTCTTAAAAAGAAATGCAGTCAGAGCATCAGCCATCGGTTTTCCTCTGTTGTTGCCTTGTAGTTGAATTCTGATTTTTCTTGCTACTTTCTGACCTTTCCACCATGCTTCTGCTGACAATGAGGAAGTTTATCTCCTTGTTTGTCCTTGTGGCATGGATTCCAATGAGGACTTCAGGCCTCTTCCACAAATGGAGGTGGGGATAAAAACTTTCCATAGTCAATTATTATGTAAAAAAAGGTTGTTAATAAGAAAAAGACCCATGCAGGTAAAAAAAAGTGTAGAATTATCAGTTGAAAATTGTGAAAAAAACATCCGCACCCTGTAGATGATTGTTTTGGTAAACACTGGGTGATATCAGGGTAGGTGTTGAAGTTTACCCATCTGGGCTAGAAGGGTTTTTCAGGATAAATAGAGTTTCTGAGATATTGCTGATTCTTGTGTCTCTGCCTCAGAATTCTAGCCAAGAAAATAAGGGTTGTCTTGCACTTTGGTTGATCATTAGTTTGTTTGGTGGGCAGGATGCATTGTTCACCCTCAAAATGTAAAGCAAAAATCAACAAGGGATATCACACTGAAAGTTTGTAAGGAAAGATCTGTAAAGAAAGTGGCATAGATGGAGGAAATGAAAATATGTGAAAGATATAAAGATGCAGATCACCCTACAGGCATTGGGCCCAGAGGGGCACATAACTGCAGGCTTTAAGGATGGGAGGGCATACAATCCTTCATGCCAGCTGCATCAGGGTTTCCATGTTACACCTGGCATCCCCTTGCATTGGGGGTATATACAGGTTCAGAGGGTTTGAATTCCTATTAGGTCATGAAGGCTGGGGTGAATGGGATGGCACTATCATATATATGCTTAGGACCCTGCCTTCATTGTTTAGATCTGTCTTGCTTGTGCGTAGCATGATATTTTTGTATGTGAGTTTGAGTTTTGTTTTTTTGAACTCCCATTTGTTTGTTGCAGTTTCCAAGAAATAATAAGTGGGGAAAAGAACTTCATCTCTGCCCCATCAGCTCCATCACATTGGCAGTGGACTGAAGGCTAAGAATTATTACTTCTGTTGGGATACAGTCAGGGATGAAAATCCCTAAGGCCAGTAATCCCTGTACACCACAGGGTGGTGTGTGAGGACTCCCATAGCATATACCTCAGAGAGATGAGAGGCATAGAAACCAGGATCACAGACAGGACATCCTCCTGGGGCATTTCAGCAATTCCCTCACCGAGCATCTTTGAGATGCCAACCACTGAATCAACTGTAGCGCCACAAATGTAGTCCCACATGTCATTGGTGGAGGCAGCTTTCATAGCCACTAACAAGTGTCTCTACAGTAACTGCTTCATCAGCATTAGCTGAGTGGTGGTGAATCAGGTAATCGTTTTCTGCTCTCTAAGATCTTTACCACCTCTACCTGGGCAGAACATTGAGCATCTAGTTGATGCGAGCACAGGCAAGAGTCTGACAGAGGACAAGGCAGATCTCTGCCCCACTTAACACAACCAATCAGAATGCAGCGTTAACCCATGGTTGGAGTTATGTCCAGATGGTGTGCATATAAACACTCTTCATGTCTCATTTCTTGTCACTTGTGAAGTTCTGTGAGTGAGACATGTATAATAAACAAACCATATTGATTGGTGTTCTTCTTCCCTCCTACCATAATTGTCATCCGAGGCCACCTATTACATATAGTTCTAAAATGTTGAATGTGTATCTCATTGGGATAGCTGGAATAGGGGAGTGTATTAAGATGGGTGGGTGTTAGTGGGAGAGAAATGTGGTCTGTGGGTGTATGTTGGTTTGTGCAAGACCAGATAATTTAGGGCTGTTAGTGTACAGGGTTGTGTATGTAGTACTAATGAAAAGAGGGCAGTATAGTGATGCCTGTACTAAAATCAGTACAATGTGTGGGATATTGGGACCAGCCTGCACACTGATTTGTGGCTTAGCTGCATTTACAAGGCTGTCTCCCTGGGTTTAGTTTTGTGTCCCTGGATTTTGCATGTGTTGGGTGATGATGCAACCTTTTGTCTGTGTGCTCATTGATTAGGAGTTCAGTGTAGGGAGCAGTGATTTACCTAGGATTTTAGGCGGGAAGGGGGGGGGGCAAAACCTAGAGTTTTTATTTTGATTAGAGAAACAAAATTCTTCACTTACTCAAATTAAATCTTCACTTCAATTACTCAATTTCATATAGCATCAAGGGTTTTATGGTCCAGATTCATGCTATCAGCGGTTAAGTTCTCAAGTTTAAAAGTGAAGAAAGGTACAGAGCAGAATGAAACAGAGAATTATTTTGGTATTGTTACATGAACAAGAGATACAAAACACTTGAGCATAGTCTTTATTGTATTAATAATAATCGGCACAAATATCAAATTATAAAATTAGTGAATTAACCACCATTAGGCAGTTAACAAACATTTCACCAAATGACTGCCTCAGTACCTTGATGAATCATTTAGATGACTGCAGAACAAAAGTTCAAAGCCTTTGATTGCCCTTATCACGGAACGCATCAATAACTTTGTCTGGGTCCACCTCAATGTTGTGTATCATTAGTGCCAAAGCATCAAGACGCTCTTGAGTCATTGTCAACCTCAGATAAGTTTTGAGTCTTCGAAGATGAGAGAAGGATCGCTTGGAACTGGTGGTAGATGACAGTACAGTTCCGAACAGTCGAAGGAGTGTTGCCAGGTTGGGCAGCAACATTTGAGTTGCTTCCTTGATGCACTTTTCAAGAGTCCAATCCTCTCGATCTTCCACTCCACTTATTTATGTCAACCACTCTTGAATTTGGGAGTTAGCATTATCAATTCCATCAGCGAGGTCTTGCTCATAGATCTTAAGGACAGGGAGTAGTTTCTTTGAAGTGTCCTCCTGAGCAAATTGGGGTATGAGCTCTTGCAATTTCACTACCTGGCACATGCATTTGTCATCAAACAGGCTCACTAGTTTGGCTATCATCGCATCCAGAAATGGGACTAGTAAGGTTCTTTCATAGTACAATTCGGGCGTTGACCCTTCTTGGACCTGTCGAGGCACAGAGATTTCAGTCCCCATGGCAATGCACATCTTTATTGCTTCAGTAAACATCGGCTTAAATGCAGTCAAGGACACCTCTCTCATTTTCTCAAGTTTCTGCCTGATGACATGGATGTGTTCATATGCTTCCCCAAGATGTGCAGGATCCTGCAACCCTGACTCACAGGGAGGGTTAGACGCAAGACTGTGTATGCCACTGAAAGAGAGCAGGTAAAACTAGGTCGCATCATTGTGCCAAGAAGGGAGACAGCATGGGAATTGCCATCCTTCAAAAGATAGTTCATGATGGATACACAAAGGGAAATAGCTCAACTCATCTACAAGTTTATGACATCTTAACGAAAGTGGAGCGTGTTCAGTTTCTGTTTTGTTTGATTGTTTGTGATGTAGCAAAAATGATACAATATGAGACAAACCATTAACCCTAAACCACTAAGTGTAAAAAATATTTACGTTAAGATGGATATATTATATATAGGAGATACAGCTGTATTGGAGACGACAGAATGCAAACAATGATAAGGAACAAAAATATTTTCTAGGAGATATCGATTAGTTGAAAATAGACTACTCACCAGTGGGATGCTAATGCTTTTAAGCACTATTTATAAGCACAGACACTGAAGTTCCTACAACATAACTATCACTGTAAGATTCGAGAAAGGAACAGGCCCACTGTTGTCAAGTAGCTGCTTATATAGCTTCTACAGACGAGCTCTAGAATGTGGCATTGTCTTTTGGCCGGTAGCGCGCAACTAACCAAACAATCCAAATCACAGGAGGCAACACCACTGTACAATAACTATCTTAATATGACAAAAATGGGTGCATTATCAGTAAGAAACTTATTATATAACTTCTAGAATGAGTTCTAGAATGTTCCAGTCACCAGTGCCTTGTAGGTGGCATGTAGCTTCCGGCGGTGACTCAGGGCTGGAGTTGTCTTACGGTAGCGCATGCCTAGCCACGTGCTGGGGGTTCCCGAACATTCCAAATCACCCGAGGCGATAGTAGCAGCCACTCACAGTGCCCTCAACCCATTTGACCGCAATTTGTATTATTTTAAAACTCAACCTATCTTATCGGTAAAATAAATGTTGCTAAATATCTAATTACTTTTGCAAATTGCCGTCCCTTAGGTATGCCACTGGTAGGGACTGATTGGATCGATAGCTCTAGAACTGTGCCCATGAGGTCCTCAGAACCAGAGGATGGCTATAGTTTCACTGGGGTAAACTGGTAGGCATGGTTGTCTTCATATCTTGGAGCTTTTCCAAAAGTAATTGGAAAAGCTGTGTCTATGCCCACTGACACCACCGAGTTATTTATGCCATATCTTTTTATTTCTTAATAATTTGAAATTTCTGTATATTTTTTAACTATAAAATTTATAATTTTGTATAGGTTTGGTAGCAAACTCCTGCTCTTGTAAAAGCAAACTCTTACTAGTGATCTAAATTTTATCATGTGATAATTTCAACAAATAGTTAAAATTGTTGGTACTATAAATTTGTACTTTGCAGAGCATTTCATTGTATCTCAGATGACTGTGTATTGTATTTATATATTTGATAAAAATGGTTCCCTACTTTTCTATACTGAATGGTCGAGGAGAAAGCAAACTGGAATGTCGAGGGAAGAGGTGAGATTTTTTTGTTTTGGCTTTGTTGCTTGTAGACATCCTTAAATAATTGAATATTCCAGTTGGTTAGGAAAGTTATTTTAAAGCTACTGAATATCAAAGTAGTAAAATAATCTTTATTTTAGGTTTAAAATGTCTGTGATAGGCCACTAATTTTTTTAAAAATACAGTACAAAGTCTAAGAATCCAAAGTTATGAAAATTAAATTTAATGCATCTGATCTGCAAGGTATGTTCATTGGCGGCTGTGTCACTGATGCACAATGTTTGTGTATGTATACTTTGGTGGCATTTTGAACTGTACCACCACTGTGAACAAGTTACTACAGTATACATATAAATATTTATCCAGTTATTTTACATTTACTAACCCATAGTAATGGCTCAAAGAGCTGAACCTCTTTGTAGTTTTCAGAGAAGAAAGTTACATCTAAATTAAGTAATAAACTTGAAATAGCTATTTCATTTCTATTTTTGAGCTAGATGATGAATAAATAAAGAGCTTAAAATGATTATTTTATATTAAATATTTCTTTACCATTAGCAATTATTCTTTAATTTGTAACAAGGGTTCCAAGGGAAGTATACTACCTTCTTACATATGCAAAGTAAAATATTTTAAGGATCTTTATCACAATTCCTGGCTAAATTAATCTCTATTCTCAATGCTCCAATTGATCTATTCAAATTATTCTAAAAGCTTCTTTTTTTTTCTCAAGACTCTATGCCAAATACATCCGCAGGGTCCTAAGATTTAACTATTTGTAGGGCTACAGATTGGCTAAACAGAGATACCACTTCCTATTTGATAAAATCTAAAGTTACATTGGGCATGATTAGTTGCTAGATGAAATGGCAATTTGGGTTGACATTTTGGTAGATGCCATATGTTTTAGTGATGTATAGATCACAATGTGGTTCAGATTGGATGTTAACTGGAGGTGCTACCTCAAGAATTGACTGTTGGGGAAGCATTGGGAAATAGTGACCATCAGATAGTTTGTTTTAACTTGGGAATTGAGAAGGGTAAAATAACCGAGAATGCTGTAAAAGTTGCAAATTTTCATAAGGGAGATTATGTAAAACTTCAAAGCTTGCTAAATTTGGTAGACTGGGATGTAGAATTCAGAGGTAAAAATGCTTATGGGATGTGGGATACTTTCAAGCATATAATAAATGTAGTCCAAGAGCAATGTATCCCAATGAAGGCCATTAGGAACAAAAGTAGGAAACCATTATGGTGGAATCAGGAGATAGCTAGAAAAATTTCAGAGAAGAAAAGGGCATATAAAAAATTACAGGTACAAAATAATATTCAAAATTTAAGTGATTATAGAATGGCTCGGAATGAGTTAAATAAGATTATAAAGAAGAACAATAGGGTATCAGAAATTAAATTAGCTCAGGATAGCAACAAAGATCCTAGAAAGTTCTTTAGTTACTATAAAATTAATAACAAGTCTGGCAGAGTTAAAATAGGACCTATTAAATATGAAGGGGTTATGAGAGAAACTGATGAGGAAATAGTTGAGGTACTAAATGGTCATTTTGCATCAGTATTTACAAAGGAGAAACTAAATAGTCTTATATGTATAGTACTCATGGGTCAGGGAAAGAGGTGTTTACTACCATTAGTGTGGATCGGAGGATGATAAAAGGACTAATAGGTGAGTTAGATACTACCAAGGCCTCCAGCCCTGATAATATTCATTCTAGGATACTTAAGGAAGGGGTAGAAAGTATCTCAATAGCTCTGGAGAAGTTGTATACTATGTCACTGGAATATGGAGAAATACCCGATGATTGGAAGAGAGCGAATGTAGTCTCCATTTTCAAGAAGGGTAGTAAAGAGGATCCAAATAACTTTTGACTGCTTAGCCTAACTCCTGTAGTCTGTAAAATTCTTGAGAAAATAGTTAAAAAAGGGATTTGCCAACATCTAGAGAGGGAGGGGTTAATCAGCGATGCTCAGCATGGGTTTAGATCAGGTAGATCATGTTTGACTAATTTACTAGACTTTCTGGAGTTTGTAACAGATCAAGTAGATAAGGGAGAGAATGTAGATATAATTTACTTAGATTTTAGTAAAGCATTTGACAAGGTACCACATAGGAGACTAGTTCATAAATTATAAATGATTGGGATATGTGGGGGTGTTTCAAGTTGGATAGCTGAGTGGCTGAAAGACAGGAAGCAAAGGGTAGTGCTATATGGTGTAAAGTCAGAGTGGAGGGATGTTATCAGTGGGGTTCCTCAGGGATCAGTTCTCGGTCCATTATTATTTGTCATCTATATAAACGATCTTGGGGAGGAAGTTAATAATAAAGTGTCAATTTTTGCGGATGATACCAAATTAGCAGCTGTAGTTAAAGATATTGATGATAATTTTAAAGTGCAGGGGGATTTAAATAAATTGTTATCACGGGCACATAAGTGGCAAATGACTTTCAACCTTGATAAGTGTAAAGTTATTAACATGGGAAAAGATAATAGAGAATTTAACTATGAAATGGATGGGCATTGGCTGAGCTCAGTAGAGGATGAGAAAGATCTAGGAGTAGTAATAGATAAGTCATTAAGGTTTTCTAAGCAGTGTATTGAAGCAAGAAATAGGGCAAATAGAGTGCTGGGTTTCATTAAGAGAAATGTCAGTTACAAAAGTAAGGAGGTTATTCTTAAACTCTATAACTCTTGGTCCCCACATTTTAGACACGATATTAACCTTCTTGAGTCAGTGCAACGGAGGGCAACAAAGATTATTCCTTCCCTGAGGCACCTTGAATATATAGATAGACTGAAGGTATTAAATATGTTCTCGTTCGAAAGGAGGTGTGTGAGAGGGGATATGATTGAGCTCTTTAAAAAATTTTCTGGGATAGATAAATTGGATGTTAGCAAGTTTTTTGAGTTAGATGATGGAAATCGGACTAGAGGTCATCACTTGGAAATTAAAAAGCAAGGGTGTAGGTTGGATTTAAGAAAATATTTTTTCACCAATAGAGTGGTAGACTTCTGGAACAAATTGCTGCAGAGGGTAGTAGGTAGTCCAAATCTAAATGTATTTAAGAGTAGGTTGGATGAGTTTATGGGGAGGGAAGTTTGTGATGGTTCCTAAGTTTTGTATATATCTATAGCTGCATGATTTATTTCTTGACAAGCCTTGATTGATGATACCCTTGTTTCTGGACACATTCCTTTGGATGTAGTTTTCCTGGGAGTTTGGGTGCCTTAAAAAAAGAGGCCATTTGACTTGGATGACCTATGATGAGCCTTTGTGGCTTTTGTCATCTGTTATATTGTATTGTGGGGGACTTTGATTTTGTCTTCCCCTGGTGATGGTGCTTTTCGTGGGTGGGTTTTGACGGATGCAGATGACCTTTGATAGGCCCCTGTGGCTTTTATCATCCATGAAATTATGTTATGTTATGTTATGTTAATGATCTTCACAGTTAAAAGCATTAAATGAATATATACACTGCTCGACAAAAGTTTAGGCTGGGTGAGCGGGGTGGACTAAACTTATGTTTAAAAAAGAATGGTATAGATGAGGGTGATTTAATTTAGTCAGAAGTTTGAGCCGGCTGCATGACATCACTACATCCCTCAGTTTCCCGCTCAGCCTGCCAGCACGTGCTCAGTGTCGGCTTGTCCGCGGTAGTGAGAGGACTGTTCTGTTGTGTTCTCCGGACCGATGCCATTTTGTGACTGGGTTTTTGTAGTTTGGGAGGGTTTGTAGCCTTATTATGGGAAAAGCGAGGCAGTTACAATGGAAGGACGTCAGCACTCTCCCCAAGCTGGATAAGGAAATTAGGGCTTGTTGGGATGCTATATCTACCCAGAAGCTACATGATCTTGCTATGTCCATGCCATGACGCCTGAGGGATGTCAAAAAATGCAAAGGATGCCCAACAAATTATTTAGGGTAAGATTAATATTTTTTAGGACACTTTTATCATGCTGCAACTTGTCTCACACACACACAGCCTAAACATTTGTCAAGCACTGTAAATAACAGTAAAAGTAAAAAAATCTGAATGGCCAAGGGATTAAGGCCATTTAGATTTCCAGAAAATCTGGATTCTGATGCAGTAATGTTGAATTCACATTTTGAAGTAAAAAAAGAAAAAAACACCCATAAATATTGCTAATATACTATGTAAATTAAAGAGAAACTCTTATCAGCGAACATTCACTAATATTGTAATAATAATATTTACAAACATTGCTTCCTTACTTTAATCTCACATCATCTACATTTAACAATCTGCTTATTGATGGAATACTTTTATCTGCAGAAACATTACAGAAATAATTATGAATATTGACTTGTTTTTTCTTCTCAATAAAGTTATTCCACACATATGCACATGCATGATATCTTGAAGATAAAAATTATGACTTTGCTCAGGAAATTGAATATCTTCAACCCAAGATATTTTTTTTCTTTCCCTTCATCTGCCTCTCTACCAAATTTTAGTTTTAGATTTCCTTTTGGTGAATCATAATGTAGTCTTCCCAACATTATATTTTTACATTAAGCTATCTGAGCTTATATGACAATCTAGACTCTTGATTAGTTATTATTTATTAATAATTATTTTTATTAGTATTTTTATTATGATTATTATTAGTATTTATGATTATTTATTATAATTATTATTTATATATTTTTATTTATTAATATATTATTATTATGGCTATTCCCTTAACCTTTTCTATCTACACTTTGAAACAGGAGGACTGTTCCCACCTGGAGAATTTGGTCCAGTAGCCATGGTGCCTCGGTGGATTGCATTCTATCATGGGATCACAATGTACCAGGATATGATAATAATAGGTGATCATCCAATTTAGTTGCCAGTGGAGTTGCCTATCTCTACTTCTCTTTATTACATACCCTTCTATTCCTTTTCAAACTTGCTCTATTATCCACAGTTTATGGCTCCCTGGCACACTTTCATTCTCATGTAAGCCTTAGTCTAGTGGCTGTATATACCATGAGGTCCCTACCTACTGCAAGGGCCAAAAACCCGCTGGCTAGGGTAAGTATTAGGTATTCAATGTATTCGTCACAAGGCCCTCATCCGAGAAAGGGGTCATCTTCAGCCCCCTACCAATCATGCTAGCTAGAGCTCTCCTCTGATGCATCATGTTGCCCTTAGTCAACATGCTGCCATCAGTGGAGCGAATAACAACAAAGTGTTTGAAGTCTGAAGGCTTGAAAACACCGGTTAGCTCTTGAATGATGGGTCCTGGCATAATCGAGGCTCCGCTCTGTGACTTTGTCTTAATCTGGGCGACTCCCCACCCAGCGGAGCAATGGGGCCAGATGTGCTGCTCTTGGCTTGGTTGCTTACAGAAACAGCAGCAGACCTGTCCATTCCCAGGGCTCCCGTGGAAGGAGAGGAGCCCTGAGTCTTCCTTGTTCCTTTTCTTTTTAGGAGAGGAGGGTGGGGAATGAACCTGCTTATCTCCTCTGCCGGTAGTTGCACCTAGGCCAGATGGCCCAACCTCAGCAAGATCCTTCTCTGAAATGGAGAAAGTCTTGGCTGTCACAGGGGCACCAGCCAGGGGATGAGATCCCTCTCTTTGTTGATCCTTGAGGACCAGAGCCGTCTGAGAAGAAACTTGCACAGGGATGGACTTGGGTTCTGAGCTTGGCACAGAGCCCGGGTACGAACACATGGAAGATTCTACACTCTGGGGGTAGGTCACCTCAGGGACCATGTCCATCTCTTGGAGGGGCCTCCATATGGCCATCCCCCCAAAGATATCACAGATCCCATTCGTGGAACCTATTTTCTTGTCTTGTAGCACAAACCAGCATCCATCTGGGAAGAGAGGGAGGCATGTATATTGACACCCAGCAAGCTGGTTGCACATGCAAGTAGGACATTAGGGGGTACGGGCCAATGGGCCTTGCCATCCCTTACTCCCTTAAGGTGGTTGGCCCTATCAAACCCCTCCCACCGGGAGCTGTAACTTATGGGAAGCCTGCCTGCTTTCTTTGCAGTCCCTTGGAAAGTAAAGATAGGAGGGTGGGCTGCTGTTTGAGAGAGGGAGTCGCTCAAGGGTGACTTCAGAGAAGGGGATGAGGGTGAGTTTCCTGCATCCGAAGGCATAGGAGAGGAGTAAGCTGCCTCTCCAGTCAAAGTTTTGGAGGGCCCCTGGGAAAGCACAGAGGGGGAGGGAACCTCCATTTTTTCTGTGTAGCTGCCCGAAGGCAGCTCTGACAATGGTAAAGGGAGAAGGTTTTTTTTATATAATCATCATTGGGCATGGTGAACCTATTGTTTCAATGAGATGCAAATGCTATGACCCCATGCAGTAGCCTGCTCTGCGAGGGTGAATATGAGGCTGGCAAAACCAGCTGCCACCACTTGTGGTAACTCCTCCTGCCTAGTGACCTGGCAGTCCATCAGCATGGTAGTTTGACCTTAGGCATGCCATAAAATTGTTAGGCTGGGAAAAGCGAGAGGAAGGTGAGGGTGGGGATGAAGCAGGTTGTTAAAAACCCATTACCCAAAACTGGATTTCATGGGTAAGAGGAAGCTGGTCGTCGACTACCCTGTGAAATTAGAGGCTAACCAGAGATAGGTTGTAGGGAAAGTGAGGAAGTAGGGTAAAAACACAGGCTATCAGAAAGAAACAGAAGAGGCTAAGCTGTGGCCGGACAGCACGGTGCCCAGGAAAGCAAATCTCTGTGTCCCTTATGAAGGTGCTAGTTGGAGGATGGAGAGGGTTCCTCCACTGTTGATGGGTAGCTACCAGCATCTTAATTCACTGAATGTCGGGCACTCGGCTATAAGGTGGCTGATCATCAGAGGGATGATACAGTCTTCACAATAAGGTGGGTAGCCACCTTCCATCAAAAAGCCTTGGGTCAATCTTGAATGACCGATAGAATTCGGCGTGTAAGGCCCTGAGGCTGCCATCTTGATAGGGTCAGAAAGATGTGGCGCATTTTGTTCAGACCATGGATGTCCATTCATTTGGCCGGCCAGATTTCGCGGATAGCCCCCTCCCCCCAAATTGCAAATATAATCCTTGCAAGGGAGCGGGACTTGGCTGAGCCTTACCGGTCAAAGAGCTGCAGTCTTTGCAGCTGCATCAGCCTTTTCATTTTCAGTGATGCCCATATGGGCGGGTACCCAGTAAAAGGAAATTCTCTGTATGTGCTGGGCCTCTTTGTGGACTAATTCCCTAATATCCAGGATGAATGGGTTGAGGCTGGTAATTTTCTGCAATGCTTGAAGGCTGCTCTGGGAGTTTGAAGATTGTATGTTCATTTTTGTATGCATTTTCTGATTCCCATTTTACCGTGTATCTAAGTCCCTACATCTCAGTGGTGAAGATTGAAGTAGCTAGCTTCATTGGATAGGACATGTCTCTGGATATCACAGAAGATCCAACACCATCTTCAAATATAGACTTGGTATAAATATGGGTTCCTCCATGTGTTGCTGCGTGAGCTAGGGACTGCGCTTTCTTTTCATCAGTCATCACAAATGCTTGTCCTATGCAGCTCTGGCAGGTCTTCATGGTTGTCTCCCGGAATGGAGACAACAATCTCAGATCCCGCATCCATGGCAGAATCCTTCGCGACCTCATTCTCTAGCCTGGATGCTGCTCTGCCAGCATTCAATGCGTGTCTTGAGGGCAGAAGGCCACCAACAGGATTTTACCTCCAGAGGCAGAAAACCCTTCAATGACTGGTTTACTTTGAGCTAGTTGTGTTCCACTCTGTCATTGTGTGTGGACACCACCCCTGGACCGGTCGATGTCCCCATGCCATGCTTCGACACCTGGGTGAGCGAGGCATGGCCTTTCTGTTAGATTTGTTCAACAGGATCTGGGTAGAGGGTATCCTCCCAAACTCTTGGTGAATTGCTACTGTGCTCACTTTACGCAGACCAGGGAGAGATTACTCTACCCATGCCAGTGTCCCCCCAATATCTCTAACCTCATGCATGTGCAAGTTGATGGAGAAATTAGTAAATGTTAGATAGCCTTCTTTCTGGACAGCGGAGGCCATCTGTCTTCTGCACAGTGTGGCTTCCTCCGCAAGTTCCACTCCACATCAGATGTCTGCGAGGCCTTCCTTCATAGACAGCACTACACCAAAATGTTTTTCAACCTGGAGAAGACCTATGATACTGCATGGAGAGTCTTGACATGATGGGGGTGAAGGGATGCCTCCCAATCTTAATATCTGAATTTTTGTGAGATCGTCGATTCTGTGTAGGGGGGGATGGGCTCTCTGGCCCAAAGTGTCCTCAGTGTTACACTGCCCTGAGCATCAATGGCATCACCTCGGTGCTGCCAGAATGTTCTTGCTATGCTCTATGTGGATGATCTTTCTCCATAAGGGACATGGCAATTTGCCTTCCTGATCGCCCTGCTAATGGGGCTCAGCGCCCCATTTGGCACCAGCTTAGCCTCTTGTCCTTTCTGACAGTGCATTTTTACCCTACTTCATAACTCTCCCTACAACCTCTCCCACAACTTTCTCCGGTTGGCCTCTAATTTCACAGGATAGACGCTCACCAGCTTCCTCTCACCCAACTATCCCGGATCTGGGCTGAGGAGGGAGGGGACAACGTTCCCTCACCTCTGAGCTCCAGTCTTGAATGCTTAGTTTTTAACAACCTGCTCCATCTCTATCCACACCTTACTCACATACCCCTTTCAATCTCTATCAATTTTACGCCCAGCCCCAGGTGGAGCCATCATGCTAAAGGACTGACTGGCCACTGGGCAGAAAGGTGCGGTCCTAAATGGCAAAAGCTGGTTCTGTTGGCCCCATGTTCACCCCCCACAGAGTGGGCTCCTGCATGGGGTGATTAGCATTTGTGTCCTGTGTAAACTATAGTGTCACCATGCCCAATGATCAAAATCTAATTAAACCTTTCTTCCCTTTCTCTTTACCAGCGTTAGAGCCACCCTCAGTAGCTCCATAAAAAAAAATGGAGGTCTTCCCCCACTCTTCCTGTGCTTACACAGGAGACTCTCCAAACATCTCCGACTGGAGAGGAGGTTTACTCTCCTATGCATACAGGTGTAGGTGACTCCCTCTCACCCCCTTCTCTGGCGTGACTCACCTCTTCTAGCGGCAGTTCCCCATTTGCTTTCCAAACAGACTGCCAAGAAAGCATGCAGGAGACTTATAATTGACTGCTCCCAGTGGGATCTGCTTGATAGGACAACCCCTTTAAAGGGGCAAGGGGCAACATGGCCAGTTGGGCCACCCCCTTCAAACTCCTGCGAACACGCATATCAGGCTCACAGGGAGTCACCACTATATGTGATCCCCTCTCTTCCCCGATGGATGCTTGTTACTCGACCCAGCACAGAATGAAAGATACCTCGAAGGGGGCTGGTGATGTCTTAGGGGAGTTTAGCCACATGGAGGTGCCCCCTGAGATGGACATGGTCCTTGAGGTGACCCAGCTTCAGACGATAATATCTTCCATGGGGTTGAACCTGGGCTCGGCGCCAAGCACAGAACCCGTGTTAGCCCCTATGCAAGCTGCTCCTCAGAGAGCTTGGGGCCCCGAGCTGTCTGAGGAGAGAAGGATTTGCCGAGCCCAGCCCATCTGGCCTAGGGTCTTGTACTGGCGGAGGAGAGAAGTGGGTTCATTCCCCACCCTCCTCTCTTAAATAGAAAAAGATGAAAGAGGACTAGTGGCTCCTCTCCTTCCATGGGAGCTGGGGGGATGGACGGGTCAGCTGCCATTTCGGTAAGCGACCAAGTCAAGATCGGCACATCCGGCCCCATTGCTCCCCCGGGCGGGGAGTCCCAGACGAAGACCAGAACTGCAGAGTGGAGCCTCGATTAGGTCGGGACCCCTCATTCAGAGGCTACCTGGCGTTCAAACACTTCCTTGAGAATCGCTCCACTGATGGCAGCATGTTGACTAAGGGTAACATGATGCATCAGAGTAGAGCTCTAGCTAGCGTTATTGGTACAGAGCCGAAGGTGACGCATTTCTGGGATGGAAGCCTTTTGGCGAATACGTTGAATCCCTCCGAGGCAGTCATGGTTAGTGCCCTTCGGACACTTGATGGCACGTCTGTGAGTGTGACGCCGCACTTTACCATGAACTTCGTGAAAGTAGTTTAAGTAAGGGAACTTGTGGACTGCTCCATAGAAGACATCACCTTAGAGCTGGCTGACCATAGGGCGGTCAAGGTCGAATGTGTGATGAGAAAACAGGGAGGGGCCTCGAGACCCACCCCTACACTCTTCATCACGTTAGACTGTGACAAGCTCCCTGAATCGGTGTGTGCCGGTTGGTATCGTTACCGCATGAAGGCATTCGTGCCACTGCCGCAGAAGTGCTACTACTGTCACCACCTCGGCCATACTAATCGCTCCTGTAGACACGCAAAGTGAGGGTTACCCGAAGTCTGTGTAAAATGCTCCAAAGCCACAGACAATAAGTCCAAATCGTGTGTTGCCATGTGTGTTAATTGCAGAGTGCCACACCCCGCTTCTTTGAAGCAATGCCCAGCATATCTCCTTGAGAAGGAAATCCTGGTCGTTCAGGCCCAGGATCTCTCTCATTTTGCGAGGCTAAGGACTTGGTCCTAGCCTACCCGGCGCTGCCTGGGACGTTCTATGCCTCAATGTTAAGAAAGACACCCTCTGCTCCTGGCTCCTCCAGGCCTACAAGCACGGTCGTTTTCGCGCCCATTCGGAACCCTCCTGCGGGTTCTACCCATTCCAAGCGCTTCCCTGGTAAAGATGGCGGCACAAAGTATTTGCACTGAACCCCAGCTAAAACCAGGTCTCCTCACACTTTCCCCAGCGTGACCATTTCTCGTAAGGCGAAACGACCACACGCCTCCACTGAGTCGTTAGACTTAGGAGGCAACAGCCCTGAAGATGGTCGTGAGGCCATCTTCCGGGGTTCCTAAAGCTGCCCGTCGAAAGGAGGACAGTACTAAAGGAACTTCGGCTCCTCCCACACCCAGTAGTAAGCTGGGTGGATCCTCCAAAAGAGGGACCCCCGCCTCCGAAGCCGCACCGCTCGCCTAAGGTTTCGAGGCGGAGGGAGAAAAAGACTGATGGCGAGCCTAACCTTCCCCGATAAGTCCTCGAAGGCGACATCACCTTCAATGCATTGTCCGGCTAACAGCGCCGGGCGTTCTGCCTCCGGGAAACGTATGACCATTCTCGTGATGGTCTTCTCTTAGAAGACTGCGTCCGCATCACTTCCGAGCTAGGCCTGGACGACATATTCCTTCAACGGAATTGCCGCGGACTCCAGGCCAACTGGGAGAAGCTGCGGAGGCTCGTCTCCCGTTCCCCGTTAGCTATTTTTTTGCAGGAGACCATGCAGGGTGCGTCCCCTCTGCCCACCCTCCCGGGGTATAAGGGTTTTACGTCCCACCACCACGAGATAGGTGCCGGGCGGGAGGATGCGCGATTTACACCCACCATGATGTCTCCCTTCTCTTCGCTTTAGATACCTCCTTTGAGGCAGTAGCTGTGCAGCTGCACCTGGATAGGACGTATATTGTTATTTCCGGGTATATTCAACCGTCAGCCAACTTCGACGCGGGGGACTTCCGCCGCGTCCTGGCACGGTTGCCGAGGCCCTTTCTCTTGCTCAGAAATCTGAACGGTAGATACCCCCTATGGGGAGACTACTCAATTAATCGCAAGGGCCAAGTCTTGCCGATCTGATCGACTAACGGGAGATAGGTGTCCTGAATGTGGATGAGTTTACGCATCACTGCCCGAGAACCACTTCATTTTCTTGCCCCGATCTATGTGCTCTCCGGATGCACAGCCTGATTTTGGGTTGGTGTAGTCGATGACCTCCATGGTAGTGATCACTTTCCCATTCATATAATGTTCTGGGCCACTGCTGCCCGAGAGCCCGCCCCGGTAGTGCTTGGCGCAGGCGCGGTGTTCCACATTTCAGGAAATGGCTGATTTATCTGTCTCAGTCAAGGAGTTTAGGTCAGTAGATGAGGCCGCTGAGTTGTTCTCCGGCAACATCTTCTCCGTGGTCCTAACTACTATTCCTAGAACGTCTGGCCGTTTTGTACACCGACCGCTCCCATGGTAGTCAGCCGAGTGTGAGACAGCCCTCAAACAGAAGCATTTATGTCTACATGCGCTATAAGCGCTGCCCGAACAATTTCACTGTCGGTGAATTTCGTCGATCCACGGTTAGGTTCCGATATAGTTCGAAGCATGCCCGCCGCTCTTCTTGATGGATATACGTGTCTTCATTTAACGGGAAGACCCCTCTAGCAGAGGTGTAGCAGCGAGTCAAAATGATTCGGGGCAAGTTCTTGCAGGACCCACCTCCCATTCTCCTTGTGAATGGGACTGCAATCTCGGTCCTCCGGGTCCCTGACAGAATCCTTTGCAACCACTTCCTCCGCATTCTCTGGCCAGGATGCTGCTCAGCCAGCATTCAATGCGTGTTGTGATGTTGCGGAAGGCCGCTAACTGGACTTTACCTCCAGAGGCGGAGAATACTTCAGGTTTTCTTTGAGTGAGTTACGTTCCGTTTCACTTCGTGCAGACGATGTCCCGTACGCCATGCTTCGACACCTGGGTGAGCAAGGCATGGCCTTTCTGTTAGATTTGTTCAACAGAACCTGGGTTGAGGGTCTCCTCCCAGATTCCTGGCGAATCGCTACTGTGCTCACTTTTCGCAAACCAGGGAGAGATCACTCTACCCTGGCCAGTTTCTGCCCAATATCTCTAGCCTGCGTGTTCAAGTTGATGGAGAAATTGCTAAATGTTAGATTAGCCTTTTTTATGGACAGCAGAGGCCATCTTTCTTCTGCACAGTGTGGCTTCCACAACTTCCACTTCACACCGGATACTCTGCTCCAACTGGAAAATGTCATCTGCGAGGTTTTACTTTGTAGACAGCACTACTCCACGGTGTTTTTCGATCTGGAGAAGGCATATGATGCCACATGGTGATACGATAGCATGGAGACTCTCCACACGATTGGGTTGAGGGGACGCCTCCCAATCATTATATCTGATTTTTTGCGAAATTGTAGATTCTGCATACGGGTGGGAGAAGCCCTCTCCTGCCCAATGGAGTAGGGAAGTGTCCTTAGTGTTGCACTCTCTGTCCTGAGCATCAATGGCATCACCTCGGTGCTGCCAGAAGATGTTCTCGCTTCGCTCTACATGGACCACCTTTCAATCCTTTTTGGCGCCGCCCAGATGCCAACTCTGGAGCGTCGACAACAGGCATTGAACTGCGTCTCATGATATGTCAAGCTCACAGGCTTTGGTTTTTCTTGGCCAAGACTAAGTTGGTACATTTCTGCAACCATCCACGGCTCCACCCTGACCCAGACTTGTTTCTCAACGGGGTGCGCCTGGAAGTGGTAGACTTGCACCATTTTCTTGGTCTTGTATTGACTGATGCCTCACCTGGGAGCCTCATATTTTCAGCCTCATGGTCTTTTGTACCCACGCCTTGGATATTCTTCGTTCCGTGATGTTCAGCGCCTGTGGCGCTGATAGGGCTACTGCCTTATTTTTTTATAGATCATTTGTTCATTGCAGCTCGACTACCGATGCTAGTTTTATGCATCTGCAGCCGAGCGTGTATTGCGGAAGTTGGACTTGATCCACCACACCAGGATTTGCCTGCTGGCAACCAGTCCCTTTCACACTTTCCCCATTGAGAGCCTACTTGTTGATGCTGGAAAAATGTCTTCATTTACTAAATGCATTCATTGTTCACCTGTACATTTTAAGCCTGACACCTCCCTCAGTTGCCAACAGCTTTCACTGCATTCGCTGCTGATCTTGATGTGGCCTATGCTGCCGAGAGACGCGTGTCATACCCTGAGCCCTTTGGGTTTAGGGCTAGGAAACTCCTTCGAGTTCACCCAATACCAGTTGCAGAGAGAGTGCTTACCTCTAAACTTCACATCAAGAGAGTATGAGGAATTCAGCAAAAATGAGTTTGATACAGCTGTTGCATCATGTAGATACATGGCCCCAGCCCTTCTCCCAGATACCTGGAGAAGGGCTACAGTTCTCACTTTCCAGAAACCAGGAAAAGACCCAACCAGTCACCCAAACTACGGCCCAATCGCCCTAATCTCCTGTATATGTAAACTTATGGAAAAAATGGTGAATGTACGCTTAACATGGTTCCTTGAAACAAAATCCTGCATATCCCCATCGCAGTGTGGATTCTGAAAATTACACTCAACTAGGATACCCTTATCTGTCTGGAATCTGCGATATGTAATGCATTTGCCAGGAAACAGCACTTAGTAGCTGTTTTATTCAACCTCAAAAAGGCGTACGACACATCATGGTGTTACACCATCTTAAAAGCCCTCCATAACCTCGGACTATGTGGACAACTACCAGACTTCATTCAAAATTTCCTAACTAACCGCACCTTCTCTGTAAGATTAGGTAGCATGAAAGCCAAATCATTTCTACAGGAAGAAGGCATTCCACAAGGCAGTGTCTTAAGCGTACCCCTGTTTGCTATATGAATCAATGATATCTCACAAAACCTCCGTCAAGAAATTACAGCCAACCTTTATGTAGATGACTTCTCTATCTCCCTAGCAGGTTCTGAAATGGCAACAATAGAACGTTGCCTCCAGATCGCCATCAACATCACAAGATGATCTACCACCCATGGCTACAAATTCTCAGCTGAGAAGTCCAAAATAGTCCACTTCTGCTGTTGTAGAAGGTGTATTAGGAAACCTGACCTCTACCTATACCAAAAGAGGATTGCAGTCGTTGAGAACTATAAATTCCTAGGACTAACATTTGATAGAAGGTTGACATGGGAACATTAAAAACCCTTGTAAGAAAGAAATGAACGTCCTACGTACAGTGTCATGCCACAACTGGGGAGTTGATTACGAAACACTTCTCACCCTCTACCCTCCTTAGTACAACCCAAACTGGACTACGGATGTGAGATCTACTCTACTTCCAAGAAACGCCTTGCACTCATCAGCACAGTGGCTAATGAATGTCTCTGCATGGCTACCGGAGCCTTCCAATCATCACCCATACCGAGCCTACATTGTGATACCGGGGAGACACCACTAGACCTACGTAGGATGGAACTCTCTTTACCTGCACCAAGCGACTCCCAACATCTCTGACTTCGACCGCCGTTATGAATGACCAAATGGATAATATTTTTACATGCCTAACTCTCCCATGACCATTTGGAACTAGAGTGCCACTATGGATGGAGGAAATCGGGGTAACAATGAACCCCATCCATCCACTTGCTTTCCCGGATATTCCATTTTGGAAAACAACTTTAAAGATATACCATGGCAATATAACAAAACAATCGACAATACCCCTCTAGGAAAGAAAATTCAATTCCTTACCCACGCAGCAACACATATGGGTATACATATATATAGACTGACGGATCAAAATTCAGAGATGGAACAGGATTCTCAGTGATATCAAATAACTACATGTTCTCTGAAAAACTACCCCAAACAATATCAATCTTCACTGCCGAGTGCTATGCCTTAAAACATGCAGTGCAGTGGGCATACAATAACCCAACATCAGATTAATTCATAATCTTTACAAACTCCTTCAGCAGCCTGCAAACACTAGAACGAATGACAGATATCCATCCAATTCTGTTAGAAATAAGAAACTACGTGTATAGAGCAGTATGGAAAGAAATAAAATTTCCTTCTGATGGGTCCCAGCACACCTAGGGGTCGCTGGAAATGAGCAAGCTGATACAGTGGCAAAAAAACTCTGTCCTTCATCCAATCAGGCCCAATGATATCCTAATACCATATGAGGACTACATCATTGCAATAAATGCCGCCATTTGGGAGAACTGGATGGGCAGATTTATATGGACAAAATAAGATGCGACACATTTTCCAAAACTTATTGCCATGGAAGCCTCAAGAACTTACCTGCCGACCAGAGGTATCCGAATGCAGACTCTGCATCGCACATTCACTACTCACACACGGATACCTAATGGAGAGAGACTATACCCCCTCCTGTGAAGATTGCATTCTGCCCCACACAATTGCACATCTTATTGTGGAATGCCCAACCTATGGAGAACTCCGACGAAGATACATACCCAGAGGGTGGGGGTACCCTTGATATCCTAAGATCTGCACTAACGGCTGAAAATATCTGCCTTGGCAGTGGAATCATCTGCTACCTTGAGGAGACAGGACTATTAAAGAAGCTATAGATAAGTCTCCAATAGTACAATCTGAATTTTAATGGATTTTAATTATTTTAACATCTTACTCCATTATCATACCATTTATCCATACAGTGTTTCAATCATCACTGCATAATCACCACTTCATATCAGACACAACTTTTATATCTTATCTAACCTTTTCTTTTTACTACAAAATGAATTACAGTGCAATCACTTCACAGTGAGCACCAAGGGACTTGTAAACAATCCATCCATCCGTCCCATTTCCTTTTTGCTTTCTCTCATTTTTTTTCCTTTATTTGTTTTGTTCTTTTAATCTAGTCTAGTAGTAGGCTGTGATCTGATCTTGGGGACTCTTGCCCTAGTAGGCAGTTGCCAGATGGGCTATTGAAAACAACAAAAACAAAACTGATTCTAGAGCATGCTTCCTACCTGCTTTTTTGCTTCTTTTGTTTTGTTTGTAGTTTTGCCTTTTTTATTTATCTTTTTTTGCCTTTTGCATTGAAAAAAAATCTAATCTAGCATTAGGCTGTAGGGTATTTATGGGTACCTTTGCCTATTATGCACTCTGAAAGTAAGAGCTATCTTTATATCATTATTTCACACTCTGCCACAAAATAGTGTGGTTGGTGCATATCAATATCTATCTGGTTTAATTGGACTGGATTCCTAAATGCATTAATGGAGTTACATAAGAAAAAGGCTTTAGAGAGGTTGCTTCCTACACCAACAACTCTTGTCTGGGCTTACTCATCTATGGCACCCACTGTAATCCATATAGGTATTTTCCAGCCCCATATACAAGACCCTAAAATTCAAGAATAGCCCTACAGACAGCATTTACCTTACAATATTTTGATATATACATTGCACATATTTTCATGATTCAGTTATACACACACACATATATATATATGCGGTTAAAAGGCTATCAAGTGTCACCCCTGCTTATTGAAGAGTATGAAAATTTTGTTTTCTCTCCAATTTTGCCTCACCTTCTATATTGAGATAAATTATTGCAATAACGCAATCATAATTATGCCGTTAAAAGGCTAATATTTTGGTGAACCAATCTTCCTCAAATCCCTCGGAAGGAGCTCTTCTCACATGCACAAAAAGGTAAAGCATAAAATAAGCTTTTCTTAGAGAGCCAAAAAACTATCTTTTAATCAGCCTTTATAAATGTTACCCCTGCTTATTGAAGAGAATGGAAAATTTGTTTTCTCCAATTTTGCCTCACCTTATAAATAAATTATTAACTGCATAATTCTGATTCTGTTATTGCAATAATATATATATATATATATATATATATATATATATATATATATATATATATATATATATATATATATATATATATGCCTCCACAACCAATAGTCATATCACCACCTTAAATTCTGAAATAAGATAAATTTAAAAAAAAAATTTAGTCTGTACTTATACTTAATGGAGACTGAGTTTAATGTGAGATTAAAATTATGGGTTGCTACAGTATTTGGCGTCCCCCACAAAGTTAATGACTTAACTATACCTGATCTAGCTCCATTCATCCTGGAAGCAGTGTTTCTTCAGCTAATCTGAAGATATTATAAATTTTTTGAAAGTTGGATTACATTGTTTGAATTATAGATGGAATGATTTTTGTTTTTCAACAGGAAGGGAAGTTGATGTATGGAATGATTTACTCTCTCAAATCTTTCATTCTGAAGGTATAGTATTATAGTCTTTTGTATGCATACTTTTATTACATTTTCATAAACTACTTAATATTATCAGGAATAAAGATATATTGAAGGGCAGTGTAGGCCACCTATTTCCTGCATACTGCAGCTTTTGCAAGTTTCACTCTATGTTGGATGAATTGCTTCAGCTGGAAAATGTTGTGTGACCTTCCTCTCTATACAGTGCTTTGCCACAGTGTTCTATGATCTGGAGAAGGCCTATGATAGTGCATGGGGATATGGTATCCTGGAGACCTTCCTCAATGGGGCCATGATTATGCCTATCAATCTTGGCGCCTGAGTTTCTGCAATTTTCTTGTTTTCAATTTTAAACATATACATTAAACCCTTGATATAACGAACCTTAATATAACGAATTTCGCATATAACAAACCAAATTTCCTGGCCGAACCCCATCGGGTTTAACAGGCAAGCGTTACGACCAGCCGGAGTGAGTGTTGGTGTGTCACATGTCTCCTACAGTGCAAGGTCCGTATCAATACTATGTTGTCTAGTCCACTTAACTTTATTAGTAATTATATACGTATTACATATCCATAATGAACTTGGTTTTTTATTTCCATTGCTTTTAACGCCCATCGGCTTTAATGAATGACCCCCGCGCCATATAGTTCGTTATATCGAAGGTTTACTGTATCTACAAATGATTTAAATTAAATCAATGTGAACATTTTCCAAAGTGACTAAAAAAAAAACTTCTTTAAATTCTGCTTTTTGACACGTAAAAAGTGCAGATATTAGTTAAAAAAAATTTGGGGGGGGAGCTTAATAGTGACATCAACATATTTGCTTACAATATTTTTTTTGCAGATGCTAAAACATGAGTTGTGTGGAATGTTCAGACCTACTAAAAAGAAATTTAAAAAAATATGTAAAAGATAAAAGTTTGAAAGATATTAGAAAAATTCCAAGTGCTTTGTTAAAAAGAATAAAGGAAAATGGTAGAAATTTAAAAGAAAAAACCCTCCTGTGCATTAGATGCCAAAAAATTATTGCAAATGATCCTCTAAAAATACTACAAGATCAAGAAACTTTGCCCAGAAGTGTGAGTCCAACTCTTCTTCGAATACACCATTGGAACAGAGTATTTGTGATGTAGAAAAAGTAGAAGAATCCTGTGAAAACTGAGTTTAGCAAGTGCTCTTAAGAAAAAATGTAAGTACCTACCTATTAGAATAATAAATGTGTTCTTGTATATGTAGGTAGGTACATCATGCTTAGCTTGTAATATAGGTATATATATCTATATTCCAACATATTACCTAGTTTATATTTACTGATCATTAATGCTTAATGAAAATAAAAAAAAGTATATCTTCACAATTTTCTAGTTTTTTTTTATATATAGGTAGGTACCTAACTAAAATAAAGTTTCATTTTTTACATTTTTTTACAGCTGGATCGGCATCTCAGAGGAAAGCAGAAAAAACTTTTGAAAAGGCCACAAGATCTCTGAAAAGGAAATTAGAAGATTTGTATGAAGTTTCTCTGCTTAGTCCAAAAAAATGAGAAACTGATACTGAAATGCAAAAGTAAGTGCAACTTATACATATATACTTTTAAAACTTTATCTTATAAGTTTTTACTATTTTAGAAAGAAAATTTCTAAAAAATGTATTTAATATTTTTAAACTGTTTATTCTCCTTATGATAATTTTTTTTTCAAATGTAAGTATAGGTACTACTTGATAAAAGACAAAAATTATTTTTCAGATTACAAGACAAATTACTACCAGAAATCATCCGTGAATTTCATTCAACAAGTAATTATGAGAGGAAACTGAAACTTTTAACATTATCTCCATTCACTATAAAAAAAAAACCTGTGAGGTTTTTGGTGCATCTCAGTATTTATAGTAAAAAAAAGTAGAGATATTGTTCACAGAATAGGTATTTTTCCAGAAGAACTGCCAAAAGTATCAGGGTAGGGTAGTGAACTCTGCTACTAAACAATATGTAAAAAGTTTCTATCAATCTGAAGATGTTAGTAGGTTATGTCCAGGTAAAGCAGACTACTTAAGCGTTAAAAATTTAGTGGATGAGAAAGTGCATGGGCAAAAACGCTTAATACTTCTAAATCTAAAAGAAGCTTTTGAAGTTTTTAATACTTCTTGTCCTGAAGATCATAAAATTGGATTTTCTATCTTTGCAAGTCTTCAGTCTAATATTGTGCATTGGCTGGAGCATCAGGAACTCATTCAATATGCGTCAGTACATACTATCAGAATCCTAAACTACAAATTTCAGCTTTAGGTTCCAAAGATGTAAATTATAAACTGCTTATGGAGAAAGCTGTTTGCAGTGTCAAAAATAGAGAATGCATGATGCAGCTTTGTAATCAATGTCCCAAAGAGGAAGGAGTTAAAAGTTTTCAAAGTTTCAATGAAATTGAATCTCTAACTTACAAGCAATGGATATCTACAGACAGATGCACACTGAATGAGGTAAATGAATCTTTTGATCAATACATAAATTCCTTGAGCGACAAAATTATAAAACTCATTCACCATGGTTATGTGGCAAAATCCCAGAGTGATTACTTCAAAGAATTGAAAAATAATCTCAAGAATGATGAGGTAGTCATTCTTGGAGATTTTTCTGAGAATTATAGTTTCATTCTACAAGATGAGGCCCAGAGCTTTCATTGGGAGAATTCTCAAGCCACCATGCATCCATTTGTAGTGTATTTTTAAAAAATTGATCAATTATGCAATAAAAGTTTTTGTTTTTTGTCTCCTGTACTTAAACAATATTGTTATGGTATTACAGTTTTTGGATTAAACATACCTGAAATTAAAAAATTATGCCCAAATATAAATAAAATACACTATTTTACAGATGGATGTGTGGGGCAGTACAAAAACAAATTCAATTTTATGAACATAACCTACCATTTTGAAGATTTTGGAGTAGCATGTGAGGCATTTCCACGCAACATCTCATGGCAAATCCTCCTACGATGGTATAGGAGCAATTGTCAAGAGATGTGTGTAAAGCTAGTTTACGAAGAACCTTTTGTAATCAAATTTTAAATACTGAAGATATGTTTAAGTTTTGTGAAGAAAACTTAGGTAAAAGCATAAAGTTTTTTTGTATAGATCACAATGAAATTTAAATAATAGAAAAAATTTAAAAGGCAGATTTACAAACGTGAGTACACTAGCAGGTACACAAAAGTTTCATCGATTTGTACCATTAGAAATTGGAAAATTAATGGTTTACGAAAGATCATTTGATGAGATTGGATTTAAAAAAATTTTAAATAACCAAATAATTGAAAACATTAAAAACATAGCTCCACAAATTGGTCAGTACATTCTATGCCTTTATTAAGTAGGTTGGGATAGTCCTATCAAAGAATGATGAATTCCAGGAGTATGAAATAGATTTTCTGCATCTTGCTGGAATTAATGATTTTTATTTCTTTCCTCAAATTAAAGACAAATGTTATTTACCTTCTGAAAATATAATAAAAAAATCTGGAGCCACCCAATTTAAAGGTTGGAACTAAAAGAATTCAGTATTTCTTTAATAAGAAAGAGCTGAAGTAATTTATATTTTAAAACTTATATTAATGTATAAATTTTAGGTTCTTTGTAAACTTTGTAAACTCATGGTTATCTGTATACTTAATACAGTGAGTTTGTTCACTATTGTTTACTAAAAGAAAAGTAATTTATTTAGAATGGCTTTTAATTAAAAATAATATTTAACTTTATTATTTAGTAAATTTAGTAGTTAGGTACCTACCTACCAGTTACATTATTTATAATTAAGTAGGTATGTTTACAATTAAGATATGAAAATTTTGAAATTTACTCATTTACATATTACATATACTAAAATACTATATATATGCTAAAATAAAATTATAAATAATAATATGAGTTAAGAAGATATTTATTTCTACCTTAAAATGCAGATTTACAAAATTATACTAAAAAAATAAAAAACTTTTTTTCAAGTCATTTTTGAAAATGTTCACATTGAGTGCCCATTAATTTTATTTAAAGAATTTGTAGATATATGTTAAGAATTAAAAATAAGAATTTTTTTTAATTAATTATACTGGGGGGGTGGGGGGCTGCTGAAAAATACTTTTTTAAATCATTTTTTGTAGTATTGTTCAAAAGATTAGTACTTTACAGCATTTGAAAGAGCTTTTCAAGCTGATTCCAATAATATATAATATTGTGGGGTTTACCTTAAAAGTTTCTGAGATATAGCCCTCCAAAGTGTGGGACCCCACAGCCCTGTCCAGAAATGGACACACCAGTACCTCGAGAACCGTTGATTGTAGAGAAATCAGAGTTGCACCATTGGAATCAGCATCAAAAACTCTCTTAGATAGCAAAATTTGAGCAAAATCCCAGACATGATGGTTCCAACCACTGGTTGATCTCACATGGAATGCCCCCTTTGACAATTTGTCACCATGCCGCTGCTCCCAGAGCTTCTACAGCACTGGGAGTATTGCGCTTGGCCTCTTTAACCACTCTTTGTGTCATGCTGGAACCCTGTCAGTGTATACGGGTGACCACGCTGTATACCCTCTGTATGAAGTCAGCAGGGCTCTGCCAGACGCTCCTCCGTCTGTGTTCACGGTTCGGAGACCAGATTGTGATTTATAGCGACTCACACAGTGCCCCGAGTGCTTTTGAGGCATTGGAATCTCCACATCCTCTGCTTCGCGATATCTGGGATGCCATGGTTTTGGTGAACCGGGTGGATGTCAAGATTATCTTCTGCTGGGTTCCTAGACATGTAGGGATGAAGGCACCAAAGAGTCTGCGAGGACTGGGTGACCATACCAGCATTTTCCTCTTCCTCACACCGATTACATGGCAGGAATATGGGCTGCCCTCCAGGCAGCTTGGCAAAGAAGATGTGAAACGGTCTAGGTGAACTTAAAGTTACGTGCCTTTTCGCCGCGACTTTTCCATGGACCTACCCCCAATGACGCGATGGCTTCAGGTTGCTTTCTGCCATCTCCAAATTGGACACACTCGCGGGACACCCCACCGTTTGATGGATCGCTTGCCTGTGCCTTATTGCAATGACTGTGTTGTATCCTAGACTCTTATGCACATTTTTGTTGAATGTCCCAGTCTGGGTGATCCTTGTGCACATTACCTGTCCCGGTACCGGAATGAGCTGGGTCACTACCGCTTGTACTCAGGGAGAGTTTGTGCACACAGACTTGTGGACTATACGACTTTTTGGAGGAAGCCGGCCTCTTCCACTTTTTTTGTAGGTTGTATGTTACTGCACCGAGGGTGGGGGGCCTACCCCCGAAGCTGGAGCACATTTCATTCTTGCCTTTCTGCTTTGTTTTCTTGTTATTTTTTTAGCCTTTGTCCTTTTTTTATCATTGTTATTTGCTAGTGAGCGAGGCATGGCCTTTCTGTTAGATTTGTTCAACAGGATCTGGGTGGAAGGTCTTCTCCCAGTCTCCTGGCGAATCGCTACTGTGCTCGCCTTTCGCAAACCTGGGAGAGATCACTCTACTCCGACCGGTTTCCACCCAATCTCTCTAACCTCTTGTGTGTGCAAGTTGATGGAGAAATTGGTAAATGTTAGATTAGCCTTTTTCCTGGACAGCGGAGGCCATCTGTCTTCCACGCAGTGTGGCTTCTGCAAGTTCCACTCCACATCGGAGGCTCTGCTCCGACTGGAAAATGCTGTCTGCAAGGCTTTCCTTCATAGACAGCACTACGCCACAATGGTTTTCGATCTGGAGAAGGCCTAAGGCCTATGATACCGCATGGCGATACGGTATCATTGAGACTCTCCACACGATGGGGGCGAGGGGACGCCTCCAAATGTTTATATCTGAATTTTTGCGAGATCGTTGATTCCGCGTACGGGTGGGGGGAGCCTTCTCCGGCCCAAAGGAGCAGGAAGAGGGTGTCCCGCAGGGAAGTGTCCTCAGTGTCACACTCTTTGCCCTGAGCATCAACGGCATCACCGTGGTGCTGCCGGAAGATGTTCTCGCTACGCTCTACGTGGACGACCTTTCGATCTCTTTTGGCGCGGCCCAGATGCCAACTCTGGAGCGTCGACTCAAACAGGCATTGAACCGCGTCTCTCGCTATGCCGAAGCGCACAGGTTTCGGTTTCCTTTGGCCAAGACTAAGGTGGTGCACTTCTGCCGCCATCCATGGCTTCACCCCGACCCAGATTTGTTTCTTAATGGGGTGCGCCTGGATGTGGTTGAGTAGCACCGTTTCCTTGGTCTTGTATTCGACCGACGCCTCACCTGGGAGGCTCATATCCGCAGCCTTAGGGTCTCTTGTACTTGCGCCATGGACATTCTCCGTTCCGTGACGTTCAGCGCTTGGGGTGCTGATAGGGCTACTGCCCTACTTTTTTATCGATCCTTTGTTCGTTCGAAGCTCGACTACGGATGCGAGTTTTATGCATCCGCAGCCGAGCGTTTATTGCGGAAGGTGGATTCGATCCACCACAACGGCCTTCGCCTTGCGACCGGTTCCTTCCTCACTTTCCCCATTGAGAGCCTGTTGGTCGATGCTGGGGAGATGCCACTCGCTCTGCGCCGCGTGCAGTGCATCACTCGCCTGTACGCGCGGGCCCGGCGCTCCCTCAGTCGCCAACAGCTCTCACTGCATCTGCAGCTGATCTCGATGGTGCCTATGCCGCCGAGAGACGCCAGTCATACCCTAAGCCCTTTGGGTTTAGGGCCAGAAAACTCCTTCGAGAGGTAGATATAGCTCTTGGGCTGGTGGTGCCCCTGGTTCTGCCTAGGATGCCACCCTGGAGGGTACCACATTTGGCTATTTGTCGCCACGCCTCTGCTCCCAAAGCTTGTACTGCGCCGGGAGTATTGCGTTCGACTTTTTTGGAGCACACATCGTGTCACGCTGGAACTGTGCCAGTGTATACGGATGGCTCCAAGTCCCAAGAGGGGGTCGGCTTCCACGCCGTATCCCCTCTGAAGTCAGCGGGGCTCTACCAGGCGCTGCGTCTGTCTTCACGGCCGAGCTGGTGGCAATACACCAATCGGTACGGGAGATTGCGCGACGTGCTCGGTTCGGAGACCGTATTGTGATCAAGTAGCGACTCACAAAGCCCCCTGAGTGCTCTCGGGGCATTGGAATCTCTGCATCCCCTGGTTCGCGATATCCGTGACGCCACGGTTTTGGCGAGGCGGGCAGATGCCGTGATTATCTTCTGCTGGGTTCCTGGACATGTAGGAATTGCGGGGAATGAGCGCGCCAAAGAGTCCGCGAGGACTCTGCGACCGGACCAGTGTTTCGCTCTTCCTCACACCGACCACATGGCAGGAATACGGGCAGCTCTTCGGACTGCTTGGCTAAGAAGATGGGAGACGGTCGAAGGGAACTTAAAGTTGCGTGCCATTGCGCCGCGACTGTTCCCATGGACCTTTTCCCCAATGCCGTGGCGGCTTCAAGTTGCTTTCTGTCGTCTCCGAATCGGACACACTCGTGTGACGCATCGCTATTTGATGGAGCGCTCGCCTGCGCCCTATTGCAACGACTACGTCGTCCCCCAGACTGTTCGGCACATTCTTGTTGAAAATCCCAGTCTGGGTGATCTTCATGCATGTTACCTGTCCCGGTACTGGGATGGGCGGGGTCGCTACTGCCTGTCCCTTGTACTCGGGACAGATTCGTGCACATTGACTTGTGGACTTTTGGGGGGGAGGCCGGGCTTCTCCCCTTTATTTAAGGTTCTTTTTTTTGTTATTGTTTTGTTTGTAGGTTGCACTCTCCTGCACCGGGGTGAGGGGGACCTCCCCCGCTGCCGGAGATTGCTTCCTGATTGTTAAGTTTTTCCAATATTTATCATTGTTATTTTTTCAAAATTTTATTTTAAAGTAGCCTAGTTCTAGGCTATCGTGTTTTTCGGCGACTTATGCCCAAGTGGGCAGTTGCCAGATGGGCTCTATAGAATTAAAAAAATAAAAAATATTATTTGCTATTTACATATTGTTACATATTTGTCTTTTAATATAGCCTAGTAGTAGGCTGTGTTGTGTACAGTGACTTATACCCAAGTAGGCTGTCGCCAGATGTGCTCCCCAAATTTAAAAAAATAAAAAATCCTAGGCAATTAAAGTATTGGTGAATGCTAAAGGCTTGGTTGTGGAATGTGCCAGAAAACAGTATGAGAGTTTGCTTGTGCCAATGTTATTGTCTGGGAGTGAGACTATAACATGGATGGAGTAAGAAATATCTTAAGTGAGAGCATTCGCTTGGTGTGCAAAAGGTTGATAGTTTCAGGAATGACAGTGGGAAATGGGTGTGAATATGGTTTTGCCTGAAAGTGTTATGAGGTCATAAGGACATGTAAGAAGGATATTTGAGAGTGAATATCTGGGTGTGTGAATGGTTGGAAGATAGCATAAAAAGTGGGTTGATTGTGTAAATGAGTGTTTGTGAGGTGGGGGGCGGGGGGGGCTGACCATGGAGGAAGTGGATACTATTTTTTGTGTTCAGTAATCAGGGAGTGGGTTGGGTGGTGAGAGGGAGTGTCAAGGGCCCTTCTGCCCTGGGATGAATTCTGACTAGACATTATGCTACAGTACTTTAGCATCCCACCACTATGAAGGGCTTTTGATATGGACAAAATAATGGGTGACATTCTGCTTAAAAGGGGTTGGAAGGCAGAGTAATTTTAGTGGCATTAAAGCCTACCAACCCCACTGAGGGGGAAATTGGTAGATGTTGAAGTTTTAAATTAACAACAATGTAATTTTGTTGCTCATTTCATAAAGTTAGAATATCTCTATTTTCCCAATTTTCTCAAATTAAAATCTCTTCCCTCCTGATGACTTTCAGGTTTCTCCAATTGACTTGAAAGAAGGATATTTTTCCTATTCTACCAGCAAATACCGACTCCATTTCTATGAAACGCCAACCAAGTTAAAAATTGTTTTAAGTACAGACCTCATGGCACAAGGTGTCCGGGAATTAATTCATCAAGTATTTACTCAAGTAAGACTCGGTTATTCATTATTTGCTATATATTATTTGAATTACCTCAAAATATTTGTTCTTTATTTCTCACTGTAAAATTGATAATATTGCATTGGAAGTTGCAGGCAGAAATGTCAACTAGTCAGTGTTTCAAGTTACATTTGTATGATATCACAATTATTTAACATTTTTATTAGTTGCAACATTACATATCATTGGGAATAATAAGCTAAAAATTCATTTTCATACAAATTAAGAAATAAGGTTATTCCTGTTGGAAAGAGTTACAATGTGGTAGGGGTAGGAATGGAGAGGGTATGTGGTGAATGTGAAAGGCAGAGAACCTTGCTGAATAACCTTACTCTTATCATGTCTAGGGTGATCTTTGATGGGGAGAATTTTGGTTTCAGCCTGAAAGTTGTCTGGTTTTTATACCAGATATGGATGGTACCCAGGCTAAGGCTGCATAATTTAGGGTAGTGTGAATAAACTGTACAGAATGTTCATTGTTTCATAGTGTTGCCAGAAGTTGGTATTTGGGAATCTTTCTGAGGGTGTTGAATTTGGATATGATCTTTAATGTCACCCTACAAGGGAGTACATTTTCCTGGCCTGAGTGAAAATTCGGGAAACCCTATCACCCAAATGATTTTAACTCTGAGGGAGCCTGGGAAAGTGGTTGGTGCGCTTTTCCCTCGCTCCCTTCGGCACTACTTTACATTATTAGTATTATTATTGTTATAATTATTATTTAGTATTTTTATATTATTAGTATTTATTATGATATATTAGTGTGTTATGTCCCTATATGAGAAATCACAGTCTCAGGTGAGGACGATAGTAGTCACATCAGGGAAATTTGACATCACATTTGGTGTTCATCAGGGCTCAACTTTGAGCCCCCTGCTTTTCATCGCTGTTCTGGAAGAGGTGACCAAGAAGTGCAGAGGATGGGAACCCTGGGAGCTGCTTTATCCCGATGACCTTGTGCTCACTGCAAGCTCAAAGGAGGAAGTGATTGACAGGTTTGAGAGGTGGAAGAGAGACATGGAAAGAAGAAAACTAAAAATCAAAATCAGTGAGACTAAAGGAATGGTGACAGGAGGAGAGCCAGGAAGAAGAGTAGAGTATGGGAGGTGGCCATGTGGAGCGTGTGGCAGAGGAGTGGGAAGCAATTCTATTCTCTGCACTCAATGTGGGAAGTGGTGTCATAAGAGGTGCTCTGGACTTCAGAGACTCATGGGAGTGAGAAGCTTTGTATGTCTTGGGTGCCACACAAGACCAAATGAGAACAGGTCACAAATGAATGGAATGCTGCTGGGAAAATGCTGGAAGTGGTGAACCAGTTCTGGTACCTCGGAGGTATACTAGACAGTGGTGAAGCTGGAGTGGAGAGAGATAGTCACGCAAGAATAGCCATTGCCTGGAATAAGTGGATAGAGGTGTCAGGATTACTGGTGAACCGAGGCATTTCCTTGTAGAAGAGAAGCTTGGTATATGTATAATGTGTACGAGCAGCTCTATTGTATGGTACTGGAAATTGGTCCTTAACAAAAAGACTGATGTATGTGTTTAGAGGATGTGATTGATGTATGCTGAGATATATGGGTGGTGTGAAGTGGCAGGATCTCATTGGGAGCTCTGAGTTGACGGACGGATGTGGACTAGTGGAGCTGGAGTCTAAGCTATGACTGAGGACGCTCAGATGGTTTGGTCACGTGAAGAGATCAGAGGATGATGGCTACCTGAGGGAGGCTATGCATATGCAAGTGGAAGGCAGAAGGCCACCAGGAAGACCCAGGAAAACTTGGAGGGACTGTGTTGTGGAAGATATGGGGGGGACTGGGACTTACGGAGGAAAATGCTCAGGTCCGAAGTCGGTGGAGAAGAGTCATACGACCATCCAACCCTGCAGAAGCGGGACCAAGAGGATGAAAAACGAAAATGCTGATGGTGATATATTAGTATTATTTATTATTATAATTATTGTGTATTACTAGTACTGGGTATTATTGTGTATAATTTTCATTATGTATTATAATGATTATTATTAGTATTAGTAGTATTTGTATATTATTGTTATTTAATTATATTATTTATTATCATAAGGGCTATCCCCTCAACCTTTTCCACCCACACTTTCTACCAGGAGGACTGTTCCTACTTGACAGAGTTTGGTCTGGTAGCCATGGTGTTTTGGTGGACTACATGCCATCCTGCGATCACCTAGCACCATGGTATAATAATAATAGGTGATCACCTATCCACCTCTCTCTACTCCTCTTTATTACATACCATCCTACCCCCTTCCAAGCTTGCTCTTCTATCTACTGAGGTTCTGGTTGCTTGGCGCACTTTTTTCCTCTTATGAACCTTAGTCAAGGGGCATTGTATACCATGAAGTTCCTATCTGCTGCGAGGGCAGAAAGCACGCTAGCTAGGGCAACTATTAGGTATAGAGTGTGTTGTACCATCGACTCTGCCTACCCTCCAGTACACATATAAGGTTGCTATGTGTAAAGCTCCAGGACAATTTCGCCTGAATGGCGGATCGGGTTGGTAAATCATATCAACGCTCGACTGGGACCGATTTTGTGTAAATGATCACATTCCGGAATTTTCTGATCCTATGGAGACTTTCCTTCTAACCTCCCTCGTCATTGGGAGGCCATAGTATCTACTTTCCATGTGCATTTTTTTCTCTCTTTCAGCAACTATGGTGACAACAGAAGGCAAGAGAGGGAAAGCGAATGGAGATCCTCTTCCAAGTGCGGCATCGACCTCCCTAGGAGTCGGACAGGATGAGGAAAGTAGAGGCACTCCTTCACCGCTGGCTGAGTCCCCTCTCACCATTGCAATGCGGCAAAGGGGCTTTCCCTTTGCCATCTTTGGAGCTGCTCTCTGGCAGCTCCACCTCTGAAAAGGAGGTGCCCGCCCCCCCTCCTGTCCAACCCTCTTCTACCGGAGAGGAGATTTACTAGGCTACTGGTGCGGCCCCCCCCCATCATCCCCTTCTTTGGAGGTGCTCTCCAGCGACTCCATCTCTGTACCAGCCGCATTCTCTCATTCCCAATCACAGGGGACTGGTGGGAGCATCAAGGAAGAGCAGGCTCCATCGGCCCGTGTCCCCTAACGTCCTGCATTTTAAGCATGCATGGGTCGACAAAACACGATAAGACTGAGTCCTCGATTGGGATCCGTGATGCCTTGGGGGCAAGGGATGACCGCCACATGGAGGCTTCCCTTGAGATGGACATGGTGCCTGAGGCCATCCAGTCGCATATGAACCTGGTATGAACCTGGGCTCGGTGCCAAACACAGAACCTAGATTCGCACCTGTGTAAGCTACTCTTCGCGTGCCCCGGCACCCCGAGGACTTACAGGGAGAGGTGAGACCTCCTTCCCCGGCTGTTACCCCTTTAACAGCTAAGACCTTCTCCATTCGGAGAAGGATCTTGCCGAAGTCGCTCCGTCCAGCCTAGGGGGGCTCCTTCTGGCGGCGGAGAGAAGCGGGTTCATTCCTCAACATCCTCTCCCAAAAAGAAAAAAGAACAGGAAGACAAAGAGGACTAAAACTTCCTTTCCCTCCGTGGAAGCTCCGGGGACTTAGGGCTTCACTGCCGTTTCAGAAAGCAACCAGGCCAAGATTGGCACATCCGGCGCCCTCGGGTGGTGGAACCCAGACAAAGACCATAGTCACAAATGCGCTGAGCAGAGTCTCAATTACGTTGTGGGGGTCCTCCTTGAGAGACTACCTGCCGTCTTCGCGCCCCCTAGCTGCAAACGCTTTCTAGTTATTCGGTTCAATGATGGCAGCATGTTGGCCGATGGCACATGATCCATCAGAAGAGAGCCTTAGCTAGTTTGATTGATAGAACCGAAGGTGACCCGTTTCTTGGACGGAAGCCTTCTGGCGAATGCGTCAGATCCCTACGAGGCACTCATGATTAATGCCTTTCGGATCCTCCAAAGGAGGGACCACTGCCTCCTAACCACCCCGCCGCCTAAGGTTTCGAGGCGGAGGGAGAAAAAGACTCGCATGGCGAGCCCAACTTCCCGCAATAAGTCATCGAAGGCGACATCTTCAGCGCCTTGTTTGTCAAACAGCGCCCGGAACTCTGAGAAGCGTACGGCCATTCCCATAAGGATCTTCTCTTTGAAGAGGGCCCCCGCATCTCCTCCGAGCTAGGTTTGGTGGGCATATTCATTCAATGGAATTACCACGGACTCCGGGCCAAATGGCAGTTCTTTGTTACCGATATTTTTGCCCGAGGTCATGCTGGGTGCGTGCCCCATGCCCACTCTGCCTAGGTATAAGAGTTTTGCGACCCCACCACCGCGGATTCGCCGAACAGGAGAATGCCGCATTGTGCCACGGTTGCCGAGGCCCTTTATCTTGCTCCTGGATTTGATTATTGGTCACCACGCCTCAGCTCCCTAAGCTTCTAAAGCGCCGGGAGTATTGCGTTCCCCCACTTTTCAGCACACTTCGTATCACGCTGGATCCGTGCCAGTGTATACAGATGGCTCCAAGTTCCAGGAACGTGTCGTTTACCACGCTATACCCTCCCTGTTTGAAGTTAGTGGGGCTCTGCCAGGCGCTGCGTCTGTCTTCACGTCGAGCTGCTTGCAATACACTGCTCGGTACAAGAGATAACGCGACGTACCCGGTTCGGAGACCGGATTGTGATTTATAGCGACTCAAAAAGCACCTTGAGTGCTCTCTGGACATTGGAATCTCAATATTCCTTCGTTCATGGTATCCGTGACGCCATGGTTGCAGCAAGACCGATGGATGTCGAAATTATCTTTTGCTGGGTTTCTAGATATGTTGGAATGAGGGCGCCAAAGAGTCCGCGAGGTCTGGGCAACCAGACCAGCGTTTCGCTCTTCCTCACACCGACTATACGACATGAATCACGGTAGCCCTCCGGGACGCCTTTTTCATTGGCCTATGCTCAATGCCGTGACGGCTTCAGGTCGCTTTCGGTCGTCTTCGAATTGGGCACATTCGCGCGACGCTTTATTGCGACGACTGCGTTGTTCCCCCACTGTTTAATGCCCCAACTTGGGTTATCTTCGCGCACGTTACATGTCCTGTTATGGGGACGAGCGAGGTCGCAACCGCCTGTCCCTTGTAATTGGGACTAGTTCGTGTACATAGACTTGTGGACACACTAACTCTGTGGAGGAGACTGGCCTTCATTTTATTTGAGTTTCGTTGTGGTAGGTCACGTGTTCCAACGCCGGGTGAAGGCGCACCTCCCCTCGACGCCGGAATGTGCTTCCTTATTGTTTCTTATGTTTGTTAATTTTTTTATTGGGGGGGGGGGGGTATTTTTATGCGAATTTTAGAATAGCCTGTTACTAGGTTAGAATTTTAATTACGGTGACTTATGCCCTTGAAAGCATTGGTCATATGGGTGAATTCCGCCCCCCCCCCTCCCTCCTGGTTCGTGGTATCCGTGAGAGCTACGGTTGCTGCAAGCCAGCGGAAGTCGAGATTAACTTCTGCTGTGCTTCTGGATATGTGGGGAATGCTTGATTAGGAACAGGTGGCTTAATCAATTAACCTTATTTTAAGGTTTCTTGTCTTACCATTCTCTTGATTTGTTTTCTATTTATTATCCTGCAATCAGTTTCATAGTATCGAGTCAAATTAGTTTAGTAATCATTATTAATCTCATGCTGTTTATATTTTGCCTCTGAATTTCATAATTTTTTTGTTACAGGTGTATGTTGATTATTTTATTTTGAACCCATTGTGCGCACTTGATAAACCAATTAAAAGTGAACTCTTCGCAGCTAAATTGGATGAAGTTATAAAGCAAAGTCCAGCATTTTCCTCCCGAGTGACATGAGGAAAATGCTTAACTATTCCATATTCTACCATTGACTTCCAAGGATTCTTTTCTTCACATTCGAAGATGTTATAATTAAGAAAGATTAAAATACTAAATTATTTATTCTTTCCATTATTTTTCATATGAAAACTAATATAAATAATTAAATAATAATTAAATCATATCGTTTGACTGTAAGAGAGATGATTCAAAATCTATTTTGCTTTCTCCAATTCATTTGTGGATCGTAAACTGTAATGATGTAGATGTATTGCAAATACTGTGTGCCAAAATGCAGTCATAATTAATTTGATCAGTATATATATATATATTTTGTTCTTTTTTTATTGCTCGGGTTAATAACTGAGCATCTATGTGCGTCAATGGCATAGGATCAAAAATAGAAAGGACGATAAAATAGAATTTGTAGATGTGAGGGTTGATTACCTTTTGGGCTCCCTCGTATTCAGGGAGGCGGGCGGCCTTCGAGAATGTCCATATGTTCCTTAGGTGATGGAATGAGTGTTCGGGGGGACTGGGTCTAGGTTACATCTGATGCAGGTTGGTGTTGTGGCATGATTTCTTCTGTGCTTTTATTTTGGAGGGTAGTCGAGTGGCCTGTTCTTATTGCGCTAAAATTACTGTGTTCTCTGTAGTGATTTTTCTGAGTAGGTAGTTCCTTTAGAAAGGTCAAGTGTCTGCCACTGAGTGTAGTGTGGGGGTTTTGGGGTGCGTGGAAGTATTGTACTGGTATTAGTAGCATTGTCTCGTCGGTTCTCCTTAGGGTCTGGGTGGAGGTGGTGGTTGGGGCGGTATTGGTTAATGCCGAAATGCTGAGCTTCTATCATGAGTAGATGTACTACAATTGGTAGGAGTTTGGTTTCGAATTATGTGGTATGTGGGTTTGTGTGCATCCTGTGAGAATTTTGAGTGTCAAGTTGGTGCTGCATAATTAATAGAAGTGCGCATGAATTGTTTATATAGCGTGATTAGCGAGGGGCTACTGTTGTCAAACAGTGGCGTTTGCTAGTGCTTTTCGGGCCTTTTTTTCTTTGTTACTTTTTATATGTGGATCTAAGGTCATGTAAGTTCGAGGGTGTGTGGAAGAATGAATTAAAAGAGAGGTGCTGTCCCGCCCCTGCCCCCTCAGTAATATACACGATTTGGCCCCTTTTACGCACGTAGTAGTTTCCTCTTTATAAACATTTAACTACGTCGAGGATGTTTATTCGCCGGCGGATGGATGCCTATTTCGTGTCTAACCCACGTCGCCCCAAGATGTTAAGACCTTTGGTTGGAATGACACTTTGAACTGGAGCTAGCCCCGCCCGTTGATCAGTGGTAAGCCACGTCGGGGGTGGATAGTAACCCGTGTAGTTTTTTTTAATGATATGGCTTGTCCATTCATAAGGATTCTTGAACTCATTGGATTATTATATAAGAGAGTCGAAAAACTGAGTACATCATCATCATACGAATTTTTAGACTTGGAAAAAATCTACAAAAATTGAGCTCACAGAAAAATTCACAGCCGGCAAAGGAGGAAAAGTCGAGGGCAAGGAAAACCCAGAACGCCATCGATTTCTACCTTTTCTCCACGGGACTTCATGAACAAGATCTATTTTTGTACGGAGCTACGTATGGCCGACACAAGATATCGTACTGCGTACTGGGGAGTCTAACTTTCTGTTTACGAAGGAGAAATACTGCAAAGGGGAAATTTTATCTTCCTATTTACAAAAAAAAAAGTTATTAACAGCGGGAAGATTATCTTCCTATTTACAAAAGAGAGCTATTAACAGCGGGAAGTTTATCTTCCTATTTACAAAAGAGAGCTATTAACAGCGGGAAGTTTATCTTCCTATTTATAAGGGTTAATGTGTGAACCGTTTGAATTTCAAACAAATGTTTCCTAGGTTCTAGTGTGAACCGTTTAAATTTTTCACACAAATGTTTACTAGGTTCGATCTTCGACCCTCAGAGTACTTCGGCCCGAGGAAACGGAGTGTTTAATACATAAATAGTATCTACGTCTTACAATTATAAACAAACATATATATATAAAAATATATTTTGATATGGTTTGGTTTACTGTGAACCAAGTGTAGAATTTCCTAAGATTTCAAAATACTCATCTTTGAGGTATTTTAGAGTCCTATTCGATTCCATACTATAGTTCCAGCACCACAGGAATTCATTGCGAGACTGTGTAGTAGGTTTAATACATAAATAATATCTAGGCCTCACAATTATAAACATACATATATAAACATATTTTACTATGCTATGACATACTCAAAAATAGTGGTATGAGGGATTTCTCGCAAATTTTACGCGTCCACCGGAACGAGTATAAACGCTCGATTCACTACAATTATCCTGGGTATTTGGAACAGATTCCACGTAACTGTAATTTCTACCACTACCCCCCGATGATACTTCCTAATTTTCTTGCCGGGTATCTAATTCTAAAGGATTATTTACAACGTGTTGATTATTTGATGGTCACCAACAGTTTATATTCCTCTCATGTACCTTAGGCAATACAGCTGGTTTTACTCTATCTATAGACACCGTGTCTTTGTCGTCGCGTTCGACAACACGGAACGGGCCTGCATAAGGTTCTTCTAGTGGCTTCCGAGCGCGATCAACACGGACCCACACATGTGTGGCGTCACTTAATTCCTTGGGTACCGAGTGCAGGTGGCCTTCAGAGGTCTGTGCGAAATCTATTTGCGACATAGTCTTCGCCAGTTCAGAGATTAATTTCGAATCAGCTTTGGATGAAGAAGAGGTGACCAAGGGCTTTAGAGGGTGAAAACCCCGAATCATTGGGCAAGGACCGGATGCCCAGAAGAACGATTGGTAGGGCCATTAACCAACCTTGTCGGCGAGCCATTATAGAGCTCTTAAAGTCCGATGCAACCTTTCCACGATCCCGTCAGTGGTAGTGTGGGGGTCGAAGATCGAACCTAGTAAACATTTGATTGAAAAATTCAAACGGTTCACACATTGAACCTTATAAATAGGAAGATAAACTTCCTGCTGTTAATAGCTCTCTTTTGTAAATATGAAGATAAACTTCCCGCTGTTAATAGCCCTCTTTTGTAAATAGGAAGATAAACTTCCCGCTGTTAACGTTTTTTGTAAGTAGGAAGATAAACTTCCCCCTTTGCAGTATTTCTCCTTCGTAAACAGGAAGTTAGACTCCCCAGTACGCAGTACGATATCTTGTGTCGGCCATACGTAGCTCCGCACAGAAATAGATCTTGTTCATGAAGTCCCGTGGAGAAAAGGTGAAAATCGATTGCGTTCTTGACATTCCTTACCCTCGACTTTTCCTCCTTTGGCGGCCGTGAGATCAAAATTTTTGTTGATCTCCCCCTCTGTACCATAGGCTGGGGGGGGGGGGGGCAGCAAAACCGGAAAAAATGGAGGTGATACAAACAATATATAAAAAGATCCACGTGGTGCTGATCAGACTCCTCGACACTCCCAATGGTTATGCAACCATTTGCAACACAATGGGGGACGTCGAGAGGCTGGTCTCCAACGAACTCAAGCTCATCTGAAGAAGATTGGGCTTGAAGCAAGTGTACCGCAGGAAATCCTGGCCCAACGAACCATCATACTAACAAAACTGGACCCAATCTTCACAGAAAATTCCTGTGAAGATATTAAAAAAGAACTCGAAGCGAAACAAGAGTGGCCCTGCATCACAGCAGTGTACAAATTCGGTAAAGGAAACGGCGTGGTAAAGATTGTATTCAGTTCCATAGATATGGCAAACCGAGCCAAAAACGACGGGCTGCTCGGCTTCTACTTGAAGGTCAGCCCTGAGCAAATCGTCAAAGAAGAATACATTCAAATCGACTGCTGCTTCAAATGCTATGCAGTCGAAAAACACGCCACAAAAGATTTCACAATTGCCGACCCTGCATGCTTCAACTGCGCCAAAACCGGACACGGCTGGAAAGGGTGCAAAAATGTATAAATTGAGGGGGTGACCACAGGGCCCTGGCCATGAGGTGCCAAATTCGTAAAGAGGCCATCCGAAAAAAAAGAGATAGAATGAGGAAAGAAAAAGAAGAAAGAAAAAAAATACACGTACGCAGATGCGGCAGCAAGGACTACCACTCCGACGCGAACGAATATTACGAAGTTGGTCATGCCTAAGGAAGGGCAAGAAATCATGGTCATGGTTGCCCACCTCGCAAACCTAACAAACCCCGGTACCTTCTCTTCCCACCTCAACCTTCTTCTTGAGAAGAACGGTTGCAATAAACAGGTTTGGTTTCCCGAAAACCTAGACTCGGCGGGCCTTTTCAACCTCGAGGAAGAAAAGAAGACACCCTCAAGTAATAGGGTTAAGGAAACTGGAAAAGAAGAAGAAAAGAAAATTCAAACTCCTTCGGAAGAAGAACAAGAGAGAAAAGGCGCGAAGAAGAAAAATAAGAACATAACATAATTACACGGATGACAAAAGCCACAAGGGCCTATCAAAGGTCATCCGCCTCCGTCAAAACCCCAGAGAAAACACCGCAGAAGCCACAATATACTTCGGACGAGGAAGAGTAGGAGGACGAAAGGCATGAAGAGTTCCCCCTCACCGAGAAAAAAGAAATCCTCGAAAGAGGTCTCTTTTTCGACGGAAAAGACGTGGGTCTACGTGTCTTCTGCTCCCCCCTGTCCCCGGCCCCCAAAGATGACCTGGAACTACTCTTGATCGGCCTAGCTTCGGGTGAGTACAAATGGACGTACGAGGGACCATACTCCAGGAAAGAAGTGTCGGCCCTAGTGTATATCAACCCAAGAGACGTACACAATGTAAATATGACAACATTTAAAGCCATAAGGAGTGGTCAAAAAACATCACAAATTAAATAGTGAATACCGAAAAAAGGGCAATCAAAGTGAATAATAACTGTGAGCGAATGAACTAATAAAATTAGTGAAATAAATCTAATTCAATGAAAAGTCATATAGTGAAAATAGTAAAATAAATGAAATAAATACAAATTAAGCACAAGTGAAACCGTTAGTGAAAATTTGCCTAACGCCTCCGAAGATTTTTTCGACTGTCAAAATCTTCATAAGAACATAAGAAAAGAAGGAGACTGCAAAAGACCATTCATGGCCTACACTTGAAACCCTTTCCATCCCCAATCCTAAAAAGTGAATGTGGTAAATAATCAATACCACAAAAGTGCCAGTGCCAGTGCCACCTTCAACCCTGGAGTACGGCAAATTACCAGTCTACTATTCTTCTTTACAATAGGTAAAGTGCTAATTAGACTTGGATTTTTTAACCACCATCTTTCGCTTTTCTGGCTCTATCTATTTTGCACTAATGACCAAGATGACCATGGCCTTAAAATGACAGACAACGTTCTCAGGATTAGCCTGAGGACTCTCTCCGAAAGGACTAAACCTGATTGGGGAGACATCTTCTCCATATTCTACGGGGAGCTTGATGTGGCCCTTGTTAGACTAATTGATACACCTTTTGGTTATACGCCCATCTGTCAACAGGAGAGTGATGCAGAGCTCCTGGCCTCACCCAGAGGAGCGAAAGTGTTCGGTGGAGTCAATCTATCACCCAAAATCCCTCCCCAAATCCAGGCACACCGTTGGCTAGACTCGTGGTTGGGTCTCCACTCCACTGCCAAAATCTCTCAGGAAATCGAGAGGAATCACTTCTGGGCCAAGGTCTCAGAGGTGATAAAATTTAAAGATTATACACACGTCTTTAAAGTCGTGTTCGCCGAACCTGGTATGGCACAAAAGGCCAAAGAGGTGGGTCTCCTTCTCTTTCACATCAGGGTCTGTCCTGAGCAAATAGAAAGGGAGGAGTTTACATAAGTACAAACTTGTTTCAATTGCTATAAATTAAATGAGCACACCACGGAATCCATCTGTTCTATTTGCAGCAAAACCGGTCACATCTGGCGTGACTGCAAGAGCTCCGAGAAGCATTGCATTAACTGCAACGGAGACCATGCAGCCATGGCGATGTCATGCCCGGCTAAAAAGGCTGCCATTAAAAAACAGCAACAACAAAAGAAAAACGAGGAAGAAGCCTGGGCCAACAGGACGTATGCAAAAGTGGCAAAGGCCGCAGTAGGAGAAGCAGTAGCGCAGCATACCTACCTTAAGGTAGAAAGCGAGCAATCAACAAAAATCATGTGCTGCATCTACCCTGCGCACATTGCCAATTTGACGAACCCCGGTTCCTTCAAAAATGAGCTCAATCAGATGCTCAAAAACAACGGTATGGATGAGATGTGGTTCTCCGAGAACCCACGCTTGGAGGAAGTCCTACGCATCCAAATGCAGCTCCGTCAACCAAGACCAACCGCTCCCACCAACCCAACCCAAGAAGATCCTGAACCAATTACCCCCTTAACAAGCGAACCCGCACTATTGTTCCTGAGGTGAAATGCCCTAGAGGAGCAAAAAGCAAGAACCGACACTGTAGCCGCTCCAAGCGATCACCCCTCCGTCAGAAGGGCAGGTCAACCTCTTCAGCGAAGGAAGGCAAACGCCTACCACAGGAGAGGATTGAGCTCAAAATTTTCACCACATATGACATCCCCTTCCCCCAACAAAAGACCGATAAAGATGTGAGCGACGGAATAACCACGTCCCAGAGAAGGTAGCCGAAGAGGCCCTCATCCTCGGAATGGTCCGGCTCAACCAAGATGCTTTTGTAACCATATCAAACTCCGAATTTAAGAAAACGAGATCCGGCAGGTGCCTATCTCCTCCAGTTAGCCCCCCCACCCCCAAGAAACAAGTAAATAGGAACGAATAACTGACAGAATAAAAAAGGACTTGACAATACTACAGATGAACACTGACGGATGGACCGACAAGCAAGTGACTTACGGTAACATCATTAAGAATTGCGACCCTGATATCGTTCTGATACCAGAACACGATATAGACACATCACAAAAGACAATAAAGTTATTTAATTACTCCGTGATGACTAAAAACCATAGTCAAGAACGTTTTGATGGTGCCGCCATCGCAGTCAAGAAAGGTATTCTGTTCAAACTACTCCCTTCTTTAGACGAGTCCTATCTGGCCATCGAGGTCCAAAGCGACCACGTCGCAACCCTTATCAAAATTTCATCCAGCCCCATCCAAATACCCATCAGGGAGCCAAAATGCTACTCTCGAGCGAACTGGGAAGAGTACCGTACACTTCTCGGTGAATTCAGAGCGCAGCCCTTGGGGGAGATCGACCAGGAACTGGCAAGGTTGACGAAGGCAATGGTGGAGACGGACCGTGCAACGGTTCCAAAAACCTCGTACAAAACGTTACCAGCACCAACATGGACACAAGAACTTTATGACCTATCAGACGAATGTTAGCTCCGAGAACCAAGTACAACTCCTCTAAAGAGTCCAGAACAAGGGTGTACTGTTGATAACAGGCACTAGGAGGAAAGAATGGAAGAGGCAGAGGGACCTTCACCAAGGCATCCAGTTGACTCCAATCAACATGGAGCTGCAAGGAAGGGCCCGAAAAATCTGGGAGAAAATCCCAAGACTATTGACGGATGAAATCAGACAGAGATACATCGACATTCCGCTACATGACGTAAACAGGAGAAGACTAGACTTTGTCAGTAGCAAAGCACAGACAGAAAGACAAGACAACCCAATCTACACATAAATCTAATCACTCCAAACAATGTAATACACAAGTCTGAACAAGAAGAAGAACACTGAAGACACTTAAGCAAACATCAAGAGAAACACAGAAACTACAACAACATCTTACAAAGGCTTGAATGCTACAAGAACCACTACAAATTACAAGAAACATAACAAACACTCAACCAACAACAGAAAAAAACAAACCACACAAACGAAACATGCTATTCAATAGCAATCCAAACAACAAAGAAACAAAAAAAGAAGCAGAAAATAGTACGAACAACACCAAGAATATTAGAGCAAAAATAAAGAGACGAACAACAACAACCTCTAACAAAAATGCCTGCGATTCCCTATCACCAGGGATTTTCTCCCCCCCCCCCCCCACTCTATCCTTTCATCAGGGAAATCTATCCCTACCTATTATCTTCCACTATTATATACATGCATATATGCATACATGATTGCAGTTGAAATCATATATGTGTGTATGTATTTTTCCTTTCACTACTTTTTATATCCAAAGTGTAAAAATCAGTCAGAAGAATCAGAAAATTATTGTTGTTTTAATAAGAAAAATTATATTCCTTGTTCACCAATTTAAAAGCTTATTCCGGCTATAATATACAGGAATAAAGAATCCAGATATAAATATATATTTTTCCTTCATCCCGTAAGGAAGCTGATGATCACTTAACCCAGCCTGCAAAACTAGAAAGAGAATACCATAACTGACTCAGACCCTACAACACTATTTGGTGGTGGTATTACTCCAACTACCATGGATAATTACATAATTTTACTGCTTGTTATCATTCAAGAGTAGAATGAAGCTGAGGTGTAATATTTATTTAAACTTTATATTATTCTGACATAACCTTCGATTTTATGAAATTGCAATTTAATTACTTGCGAATCGCATTTATTGTCTTTATTTTGTTTCTTAAAATTAATATTGCATTGACAAGTTTAGTTTTGTATTTGATATCAAAGCTCGTTTATTGATGATTTAAGTTGGTATGATGTTTTGTTCAATTAAATAAAGAGAATTAGTAATTTTTTCAGTATTATCCAGTTATCCCAGTGTGGTGAAGGGTTTATGTGTGGACTGCATCATGGAATGAAATGGTTGGAGATGCCATATTAGGAAACTGATCTCATCAACTGTCATACAAGGTGGGGTGGTGCGCATCGATACCATTACCAACGTGACTGGGTGGGATCGGTGACAGCCCCTCAGTTTACTGCCATTGCGTATTTTGCTTCGCAGGGCAGCGGTTGTTTTTTTCCCGTTTTTTAATTCAATTAGAGGTCTCCACTGGCGACCTCCAACAAAGGTATTGGCACAGAAAAAAACACCTTATTTTAGGCTAATTTATAACCATAAAGGGGGGAGGGGATGAGGCATGCTTCCAGCACCACAAAAGCCTTATAGAATGGGTGCCAGCCAGCGCCATCCCCAAACTGTAAAACACCGAGGCTGGGTGTGCATGTAGTGATTCCGCTCGTCCTGATACCGGGAAAGGTAATATGCGTGGCAATCGCCCAGGCTGGGACGCTCAACAAGAATGTACCAGACATTCTGGGGGACTACCCAGTGGGCGCAGTGAGGTTGAGAGGAGTACTCTATCAGGTTCCCAGGCCAGCGACCCTTATCCAGATTTTGTTTATAATACCCACCGTTATGGTTACTCTCTGTCCCACATGCAGGCAGAAACTGATTTATATAATATTTCCTGAAATCCATCAAATGATCTGGAATTATGACCATGACCTTGCAACCTAACCTAACTACCCCTTTTTTTTCATATGCTACTGATGAATGCTAACGTACGTAAACCATTTAGGCATGACCTCCACGCCGCACTAAACCACACTGCTACCCATCTCAACTTAGCCCATTGGGTACAAGTTCGTTACATCCTTTTTGCTGTCAATCGGTTTTAAGATGAAACTTCCATTTCATTATTATCTAACCGCGAGTGCTTATTCCATTCCCTTGATTTACCCCCCGTAAGGGGCGCGGCGATTTGCCATCCTGGCCGCCGTGCTGATGGGATCCAGCGCTCCGTCCGCCCCCAGCTTAGCCTCTCTTCCTTCAGATAGCCCGATTTCTCCCCTACCTCGTCGCTTTTCATACAACCTCTCCCACAACTTTCTCTGGTCAGCCTCTAATTTCACAGGGTAGAATGCTGACCTTCTTCTCAAGCCAACCACCCCGGATGGGGGCTGAGGGGGGAGGGGACATTGTTCCCTAACCCCTCAGCTCCGGTTCAGGATGGGTTTTTTTTAACAACCTGCTTCATCCCCACCCATACCTTCCTCACATCCCTTTTCCTCTCCTCTTCACATTCTATCTGTTTTACGCCGTGTCTAAGGTGGAGCCGCCAGGCCACCAGGCGGGAGGGGTGGTCCCAAATGGCGGCGCCGGGCCTGTAAGCACCTCTTGCAGTGCGGGCTACTGCAAGAGGTGGTGAGCGATTGCGTCCCGTAAAACGAGGGTCACCATGCCCAATGATGAAAAAAAAAACATCTCCCCTTAATTCCCCCTAAAACAACGGAGCCGCCCTCGTGCAGCTCCACAGAAAAGATGGAGGTCCCCCCCCCCCTGTGCTTGCGCAGGGGACCCTCCATACCTCTTTAACTGGAGAGGAGGCTTACTCCTCTCCTACGCCTACGGGTGTAGGGGACTCCCCCTCACCCCCTTCTCTGGAGGTGCTTTCGGGCACCTCCCTATCTCCAGCGGCAATCCCTCCTTTGCTTTCTAAGGGGACTGCCAAGAAAGCCAGCAGGCAGCCCATTGCCGACCGCCCCTCGTACAAGCGGCTCGGTAGGGCAAACCCCCTTAGGGGGGAGAGGGAAGCCAGGCCCCTTCGGTCGCTTCCCTCAAAAGACCTGCTGGCAAAAATATTAAACCTTGCCGGGGTCAAGGCCTGTGCCTCCCCACTAAAGACTTATGACGCTGTCAAGGGGACCTGCGATGTCGATGGCCAACTGGAGGCCCCTCCTGTGATAGACATGGTCCTTGAGGAAAACCAGCCTCACAAGGTAGGGCCTTCCATGGGGGGGAATTCGGGCTCGGCGCCAAGCACCGAACCCGAATCCGCCCCTATGCAAGGTCCTCATCAAACGGCTGTGGATTCTCAGGCAGTACAAGGAGGGGAGGGATCTCCTCCGGATGATGCCCCTGCGACCACCAGGACCTTCTCCATTTCGGAGAGGGACCTAGCTGAGGCCGGTCCATCTGGCCTGGGGGCTTCTACCGGCGGGGGTGAGAAGCGGGTTCATTCCCCGCCCTCCTCTCCAAAAAAGAAAAGGACGAAGAAGACTCGGGGCTCCTCTCATCCGCGGGGGCTACGGGGACGGATGGGTCTGCTGCCACTTTGGCAAGCGACCAAGCCAAGATCGGCTTCCCCGGGTACGGAGCTCCTGACGATGACAAAGACCAAAAGTGCACAGGGCGGAGCCTCGATGACATCGGGGCCCCTGATTCAGAGGTTACCTGGCGTTTTCGAGCCCGCTAGCTTCAAACGCTTCGATATTCGCTCCACTGATGGCAGCATGTTGTCCAAGGGCAACATGATCCATCAGAGGAGAGGATTAGCTAGTGCAATTGGTAGAGAGCCGAAGGTAACCCGTTTCTCGGACGGGAGCCTTCTGGCGAATGCGGCGAATCCCGCCGAGGCGGCCAAGATAAGTGCTCTTCGGACACTTCATGGCACCCCGGTGAGTGTGACGCCGCACTCTACCATGAACTTTGTGAAAGGAGTAGTTTATGCGAGGGAACTCGTTGACTACTCCATAGAGGACATCACCCTAGAGCTGGCCGACCATGGGGCGGTCAAGGTCAAACGTGTGATGAGAAAACAGGGAGGGGCCTCGAGACCCACCCCTACACTCTTCGTCACGTTCGACTGTGACAAGCTCCCTGAGTCGGTGCGTGCCGGTTGGTACCGCTACCGCGTGAAGGCATTCGTGAGGGTCTTCTGTTTGAGGAGGGCCCCCGCGTCTCCTCCGAGCTAGGCCTGGAGGGCATATTCCTTCAATGGAATTGCCGTGGACTCCGGGACAACTGGGAGGAGCTGCGGCGGCTCGTCTCGTCCCGTTCCCCGTTAGCTATTTTTTTTGCAGGAGACCATGCTAGGCGCGTGCCCGCTGCCTGCCCTCCCGGGGTATAAGGGTCTTGCGACCCCACCACCGCGGGATGGCCGGGCTGGGAGATGCGCGGTTTACACCCGGCATGATGTCTCCGTTCTTCCTTTCTCTTTAGATACCTCCTTTCAGGCAGTGGCTGTGCAGCTGCACCTGGATAGGAGGTATACTATCATTTCTGCGTAAATTCCACCGTCAGCTGACTTCGACGCGGGGGACTTCCGCCGCGTCGTGGCACGGTTGCCGAGGCCCTATCTCTTGCTTGGAGATCTGAACGGCAGGCATCCTCTCTGGGGAGATTACTCCATAAATCCCAGGGGACAAGTCCTTGCCGATCTGATCGAAGAGCTTGAGATGGGCGTCCTAAACGTGGATGAGTTTACGCATGACTGTCCGAGAACCGCTTCATTTTCTTGCCTTGACCTATCTTTGTGCTCTTCGGATGCACAGCCTGATTTTGATTGGGGGGTGGTCGATGACCTCCATGGTAGTGATCACTTTCCCATTCAAATATCATTTTCAAGGCAACTGCCGCCTGAGAGACCACCTCGGTGGTGCTTGGCGCGGGCGCGGTGGCCTGCATTTCAGGAAATGACTGAATTCTCTATCTCAGTCGAGGAGTTTAGGTCGGTAGATGAGGCCGTTGAGTTCTTCTCCGGCAACCTCATCGCCGTGGGCCTGACTACTATTCCTAGGACGTCTGGCTATTTTGCACGCCGACCACTCCCATGGTGGTCGGCCGAGTGTGAGACGGCCCTCAAACAGAAGCGTTATGCCTACATGCGCTATAAGCGCCGCCCGAACGATTTCACTGTCGCTGAATTTCGTCGGGCTAGGGCTAGGTTCCGGTATATTTCGAAGCACGCCCGCCGCTCTTCTTGGCGGGCATACGTGTCTTCACTTAACGGGAAGACCCCTTTAGCTGAGGTGTGGAAGCGAGTCAAAAGGATTCGGGGCAAGTTCTCGCAGGACCCCCCGTCCGTGGCGGAATCCTTAGCGACCGCTTTCTCCGCATTCTCTAGCCGTGATGCTGCTCCGCCAGCATTCAATGCACGTCGTGATGTCGCGGAAGGCCGCCGGCTGGACTTTACCTCCAGAGGCGGAGAACCCTTCAACGACAAGTTTACTGTGAGTGAGTTGCGTTCCGCTCTCGCTTCGTGCGCGGACACCGCCCATGGTCCGGACGATGTCCCGTACGCCATGCTTCGACACCTGGGTGAGCGAGGCATGGCCTTTCTGTTAGATCTGTTCAACAAGATCTGGGTGGAAGGTCTTCTCCCAGACTCCTGGCGAATCGCTACTGTGCTCGCCTTTCGCAAGCCGGGGAGAGATCACTCTACTCCGACCGGTTTCCGCCCAATCTCTCTAATCTCTTGCGTGTGCAAGTTGATGGAGAAATTGGTAAATGTTAGATTAGCCTATTTCCTGGACAGCGGAGGCCATCTGTCTTCTGCACAGTGCGGCTTCCGTAAGTTTCACTCCACGTCGGATGCTCTGTTCCGACTGGAAAATGCCGTCTGCGAGGCTTTCCTTCGTAGACAGCACTACGCCACGGTGTTTTTTGATCTGGAGAAGGCCTATGATACCGCATGGCGATATGGTATCATGGAGACTCTCCACACGATGGGGGCGAGGGGACGCCTCCCAATGTTTATATCTGAATTTTTGCGAGATCGTCGATTCCGCGTACGGGTGGGGGGAGCCCTCTCTGCCCCAAAGGAGCAGGAAGAGGGTGTCCAGCAGGGAAGTGTCCTCAGTGTCACACTCTTTGCCCTGAGCATCAACGGCATCACCTCGGTGCTGCCAGGAGATGTTCTCGCTACGCTCTACGTGGACGACCTTTCGATCTCTTTTGGCGCGGCCCAGATGCCAACTCTGGATCGTCGACTCCAACAGGCATTGAACCGCGTCTCTCGCTATGCCGAAGCGCACAGGTTTCGGTTTTCTTTGGCCAAGACTAAGGTGGTGCACTTCTGCCGCCATCCACGGCTTAACCCCGCCCCAGATTTGTTTCTTAATGGGGTGCGCCTGGATGTGTTTGAGTCGCACCGTTTCCTTGGTCTTGTATTCGACCGACGCCTCACCTGGGAGGCTCATATTCGCAGCTTTAGGGTCTCTTGTACCCGCGCCATGGACATTCTCCGTTCCGTGACGTTCAGCGCTTGGGGCGCTGATAGGGCTACCGCCTTACTTTTTTATCGATCCTTTGTTCGCTCGAAGCTCGACTACGGATGCGAGTTTTATGCATCCGCAGCCGAGCGTTTATTGCGGAAGGTGGATTCAATCCACCACACCGGCCTTCGCCTTGTGACCGGTGCCTTCCGCACTTCCCCCATTGAGAGCCTGTTGGTCGATGCTGGGGAGATGCCACTCGCTCTGCGCCGCGTGCAGTGCATCACTCGCCTGTACGCGCGAGCCCGGCGCCTCCCTCAGTCGCCAACAGCTCTCACTGCATCCGCAGCTGATCTCGATGGTGCCTATGCCGCCGAGAGCCAGTCATACCCTAAGCCCTTTGGGTTTAGGGCCAGGAAACTCCTTCGAGAGGTAGATATAGCTCTCGGGCCGGTGGCGCCCCTGGTTCTGCCCAGGACGCCACCCTGGAGGGTACCACATTTGGCTATTTGTCGCCACGCCTCTGCTCCCAAAGCTTGTACTGCGCCGGGAGTATTGAGTTCGACCTTTTTGGAGCACACATCGTGTCACGCTGGTACCGTGCCAGTGTATACGGATGGCTCCAAGTCCCAAGAGGGGGTCGGCTTCCACGCCGTATCCCCTCTGTTTGAAGTCAGCGGGGCTCTACCAGGCGCTGCGTCTGTCTTCACGGCCGAGCTGGTGGCAATACACCACTCGGTACGGGAGATTACGCGACGTGCCCGGTTCGGAGACCGGATTGTGATCTATAGCGACTCACAAAGCGCCCTGAGTGCTCTCGGGGCATTGGAATCTCCGCATCCCCTGGTTCGCGATATCCGTGACACCACGGTTTTGGCGAGCCGGGCAGATGTCGAGATTATCTTCTGCTGGGTTCCTGGACATGTAGGAATTGCGGGGAATGAGCGCGCCAAAGAGTCCGCGAGGACTCTGCGACCGGACCAGCGTTTCGCTCTTCCTCACACCGACTACATAGCAGGAATACGGGCAGCTCTTCGGACTGCTTGGCAAAGAAGATGGGAGACGGTCGAAGGGAACTTAAAGTTGCGTGCCATTGCGCCGCGACTGTTCCCATGAACCTATCCCCCAATGCCGCGGCGGCTTCAGGTTGCTTTCTGTCGTTTCCGAATCGGGCACACTCGTGTGACGCATCGCTATCTGATGGAGCGCTCGCCTGCGCCCTATTGCAACGACTGCGTCGTCCCCCAGACTGTTCGGCACATTCTTGTCGAATGTCCCAGTCTGGGTGATCTTCGCGCATGTTACCTGTCCCGGTGCTGGGATGGGCGGGGTCGCTACTGCCTGTCCCTTGTACTCGGGACAGATTCGTGCACATTGACTTGTGGACTTTTGGGGGGAGGCCGGGCTTCTCCCTATTATTTAAGCAAGGTTTGTATGTTGTTGTTTTTTTCCTTTAGTTGCACGCTCCTGCGCCGGGGGGACCTCCCCGACGCACCAGCTTGCTTCCTTTTCCCCTTTTGGGGTGTTGTTTTTTTTTCTCTTTAATTTTATTTTAAAGTAGCCTAGAACTAGGCCAGTTTTAATACGGCGACTAATGCCCAAGTAGGCAGTCACCAGATGAGCTCTTAAAAAAAAAAAAAAATCCCTTGATTTACCAAAACAAAGTGACTTCGAAAATTACTACTTCTCGCTTCACCCATACGTGCTTCCCCGATTCTGTTTAAAATGCTAAGGTTTCGGGTACGTGTGCCCAGCCACCTTCGCCCTTCCCGAGCAGAGCCCCACCCACATGCTGCGTTCTGATGTGCATTTCTTTCGATACTCCGCCTTACTATGTGCCTGAAGGTGGATCATCAGGTCTACATTCTACCTATCCCTTCAGGCTCCCTGGCGCTCTTCGGTCCTCCTCCTGCTTCAGCTCCCACCCCCCGAAATATTCTTGGCTTCCTAAGTGGCCCCTCGCCCAAAGCAACACTTCCCGTTGGCTCTCTAAGGCAGTTGCAGCACCCTTCACCCTCCCCTCTCATGGACAGCGAGATTGTTTAATCGGTGGCAGAGGTTCTTGCGCCCTCCGACCGCAGACAAGTAGTTACCTAAATTGTCTCTTTTTTTTATCCATGGCTTGAACACGTGCTAATGCTAATTTGCTAGTCATTGGATAAATATGATTAAGAGCTTCCTTTCTATAGAGAAGAGGCGGGCAAACTTAAAACACAAGTCCAAGCATTCAGCAGCAAGAAATTAAATCCCCTTATGAGGTCTATGAAATAGAAAAGAGAACAAACAAAATAAAGTATGAAAAGAAGAGAGATCATCAATCACTTTCACAAAAGTTTGATTCGTGCACATCAACCACTAAAAACTACCATCCCCTTTGCCTATTGTGCTCTCAGGGACGAAACTTTTGGGTGCGTAATTTTCCAGGAAAACCTATCTAGAGTCACTCTGGAAGAGGGTAGAGCTACCTTTCATGAACCCATACTACAGCCACCAGCTGTTCTTCAATCGTATAATTACTTGTATCCGTCATTATCTGCAAATAATACGTATAAATATAAATAACTAAATACAATTATTCACCTCAGGACTAAATAAAATAATTTCTTGGCCCAACGTTGCCTAGGGCACTATGTATATATTGGATTTAGGCTGACAATGTTTGCAAATGGTACCGGTATCAGGGGAGGGGGAACGAGAAAAGAGGGAGGGAGGCGGGCCTGCTTCCTGAGGGATTCCGTGTGGTCTGGGACTTCGGCCTTCAGGAACCTGGGGCATGTATGGGTTCCGATCAAGGCAGAGTGGGGGGGGGGGTCGCTGGCTCCAACCAATGTGTAGAAGGCTGAGAGGCGCTCTCCAAGATCCACACTTTAGTACGGTCCCTTTTATGTCTCAGGAATGAGCGAGGGTCAAGGCTGGCTGCTGCTACTTCACGAAGTCGGATGTCGCTCGATTTACCGGTACCAAGAATCTGGAAAAGAGAAGCAATTTTCAATCACCGATTCACTGCCACACTCAAACATCATTAGCATCAACATACATACTCACATACATTCACAATGACTCTCACCTGAACGACGATCCAGCTTCCACTTCTAATTTCGGATTCACACACTTTCCACACTTGTCACAAAATAATTCTCACTCCGTACATAATCCAAGTCTCTTTTATTTCAATTAGTTAGTCCATCACTTTCTCAAATTAGGCTTTGTTTTAAATATCACCTGCGAGTGAAACAAAGATGAATGGGGGGGAGGCACAATAGAAATCTATCGAGTCCCCCCACCCGGAGCGACTTCGCTGCCTCCTCTTCATTCCAAGCACCCTAAAAGAGAAGATAGGGATGGGAGGCGGACAATTTCTACTACTACTGTATCCTCCTCATTCTCTCTCAGCATTATTTTTTCCTCTAACTATCCCCTCAACCCGGAAGGGTGTGCAGTCTGTTGGGATGTGTTCGGTTTGGTATGGTAAACATAGTGCCTGGGTAGATTGTACGCCATCTTGGATAACCTAGCGATGAGGTATGATAATGATATGTGATCACCCACCCTACTCAGTGGACCGGCCATCTACTTTTCTTTATTACATACCCGCCTAGCCACTTCCGAAATTGCTCTTCTATCCACATAAGTTCTTGCTGCTCAGTGCACTTTCGTCCTTCGAGGGTCGAAGGGGTATTAGGCATGGGCTATGCTGGGCTGCCGACTAAGCCCACTGCCTTCTAGTACACATATTAAACTCCAGGATAAATTTGCCTGAATGGCGAGGCCCATCTTGCTCCAACTCACAGACCAAATATGTGTAAATGATGACATTCTAGAATTTTATGATCCTATTGAGACTTTTCTCAACCTTTCCCTCTCACCATTTCCATGTATCAAATGGGCGGCACTTTGCCATCTTTGAAGTCTCCCTCGGGTAGCTCCACCACAGAAAAAGAGGTCTTTGCTTTTTCTGGGGCACCTCCATCGACTTGTAGTAGAGAAGAGGTTTACCCCTCTACTATGTCTACGGGTGAGGTGGCTGCTTCCTCAGCCCATTTAGAGTCGCCTATGGACGACTGTTTCTCTGTACCTAGGGCAGTCCCTCCTTTCCTTTCACATGCGACTGCTAAGGAACGGCAATTTGCTTTCCTGGCCACCATGCTGATGGGACTTAGTGCCCCATCCGGCCCCAGCTTACCCTTTCTTCCTTCCTTCGCTAATCCCTAATCTCCGTCAGCTGTACCAACTCTTCCTCATTGTGTCCCCGCTTTTCCGTCGGCCATTTACAATTACATTTTCTCTACCCTTTAGTTGGCCCCTTCTCCTGCCCATGGACCTCCTCGATTACGACTCGGCACTCACCTGAGCAACGGAACTGAACACTCCCACAGAAAGATGTTAGGCGTCATCCCGACCTGTCTACTAACGCCATGTGTAGGTTTGGTCCGGGTTTTCCCAAGGGGTGGCGGAGAATGCGTATACTGTAGATAGAGGGGAGTAGGAAAAGGGGCAAAGAAAAAATAGTGTAGGCGAGTTGCGAACAGCTTCCCGCGTTGCTGGACCACTGTTAGCCAGCGGCGAATCCACTCGGCCATCCTTAGTCCGCAAAAGAGACTCATTCACATGAAGCTTTTAAGCCGCTCGCCTGCACTTCTCGTACGCTATAATACCACCCCGCCCAGTGAGAGCGGCCAGAGCCAATGAAAGGCGCTCAGTAGTGCCGTTACCTTGTTGGGGGTCAGTGTTGCCCGTATGCGATTTAGTTATTAGTGGGATTGATTTCAGTTAATAAATCAGCCTAGATAGCTATTTGTAAACCATTACCATAAATTTGTTGAATTGAATGGAATAGTCGTCTGCTAATATTTAGGCCTAACGACTGACATGGAAATTTTGGGCGCTAGGTTTATAAGAAAACGGACGATAAACAAAATATATATATTTATAAAATCACCGAATGCACAATGAGAGAATTGAATTAGGAAATAACTAGTTAGTGGTTATTACAATTATATGAATGAATGATATAATTAAATTGAGAATTGTTAAAGAATACAACGTAATGCAATTTATGAAAGTAATGAAAAGTAGAGTGAATGTACGGTGAAGTGAGGTAAGGTATGGTAAAGTCACTAAGGTAAGGTATGGTAAGTAACTAAGTTCTCCTCAGACTGCTTGGGACTCCGAGGACGCTCAAGGAGAGGAGGGATCTCTTCCCCCGGATGGTGCCTCTTTGATAGATAAGATCTCCATTTCAAAGAAGGATCTTGCTGAGGTCGGTCCATCCAGCCTAAGGGCTCCTTCCGGTGGTGGAGAAAAGTGGGTTCATTCCCCACCCTTCCCTAAGAGGAAAAGAAATAAGAAAAGGACAAAGACTCCTCCGGGTGGGAAGGCCCAGACCAAGATCAAATTTGCAAGTGCACCGAGCAGAGCCTCGATTACGTCAGGGCCCCTCATTAAGAATACTTGACGTTTTCGAGCCCGCTGGCTTCAAACGCTTTTTGTTTTTTTGCTCCATAATGACAGCATGTTGGACAAGGACAACAAATAGCCGAAAGTGACCCGTTTCTGGGACGGTAGCCTTATGGCAAATGTGTCGGATCCCTCTGAGGCGGCCGTGATTATTGCCCTTCGGACACTTGGCGTAGCGCTGGTGAGTGTGATGCCACACTACTCTGTATGAACTTGAAAGGAATGGTTTACGCGAGGGAACTCGTGAACTATTCCATAGATGACATCACCTTGCAGCTAGGCGGCCAGCTAACGGTCAAAATTGAACCTGTGATGAAAAAAGGAGGGGCATTGGGACCCACTTCTACATTCTTCGTCACGTTCAACTGTGACCAACTCGCTTAGACGGTGCGTGCGGTTAGTATCGCTATCGCGTGAAAGCATTCGTGCCACTACCGCGGAGGTGCTACTACAGCCACCGCTTCGGCATTAAGAATTGCTCCTGTAGACGTTCAAAGTCGGGGTTCCCCGAAGTATATGTATGTTGCTCTAAGGCCGCGCACGATAAGTCCAAATAGTGTATGATCATGTGTGTCAATTACGGAAAGCCATACCCAGCTTCTTTGAAGCGATGTGGTGCGTATCTCCTTGAGAAGGAAATCCTGGCCGTTGAGGCTACGGATCGTCTCTCATTCCGCGAGGCAAAGGACTTGGTCCTGGAGCACCCGGCGCTGCCTGGGACTTCTTATACCTCAATTCTTGTTAAAGCGCGCCTTCTGCTCCGGACCACTCCAGGCCTACGAGCATGGTTGTTACCGCGTTCATTAGGAAACCCCCCATAAGGGGCGCGGCGATTTGCCACCCTGGCCGCCGTGCTGACGGGATCCAGCGCTCCGTCCGGCCCCAGCTTAGCCTCTCTTCCTTCCTTCAGATAGCCCGATTTCTCCCCTACCTCGTCGCTTTTCATACAACCTCTCCCACAACTTTCTCTGGTCAGCCTCTAATTTCACAGGGTAGATGCTGACCTTCTTCTCAAGCCAACCACCCCGGATCGGGGCTGAGGGGGGGAGGGGACATTGTTTCCTAACCCCTGAGCTCCGGTTCGGGATGTTTTTTTTTTTAACAACCTGCTTCATCCCCACCCATACCTTCCTCACATCCCCTTTCCTCTCCTCTTCACATTCTATCAATTTTACGCCGTGTCCAAGTTAGAGCCGCCATGCCGATGGACTGCCAGGCCACCAGGCGGGAGGGGTGGTCCCTAATGGCGGCGCCGGGCTCTGCCGGGTTGTAAGCACCTCTCACAGTGCGGGCAACTGCGAGAGGTGATGAGCTATTGCGTCCCGTATTAAAAAGAGGGTCACCATGCCCATGTATGTAAAAGAAATAAAAAACCAACCCCCAACTTCCCCTGAAACAGCAACGGAGCCGCCCTCGGGCAGCTCCAGCAAAAAAATGGAGGTCCCCTTCCCTGTGCTTGCGCAGGGGACACTCCATATCTCTTCAACCGGAGAGGAGGCTTACTCCTCTCCTACGCCTACGGGTGAAGGGGACTACCCCTCACCACCTTCTCTGGAGGTGCTTTCGGGCACCTCCCTTTTACCAGCGGCAGTCCCCTCTTTTCTTTCCAAAGAGACTGCCACCAAAGCCAGCAGGCAGCCCTTAGCCAGCCGCTCCACATCGACGCGGCTCGGTAGGGCAAACTGACTTAGGGAGGAGAGGGAAGCCAGGTCGCTTCCCTCAAAAGACCTGCTGGCAAGAATATTAAACCTTGCCGGGGTTAAGGCTTGTGCCTCCCCACAAATGACTCTTGACGCTGCCAACGGGACCTGTGATGTCCTGGGAGGGGATGGCCAACTGGAGGCCTCTCCTGTGATAGACATGGTCCTTGAGGAAACCCAGCCTCAGAGGGTAGGGCCTTCCATGGGGGGGAATCCGGGCTCGGCGCCAAGCACCGAACCTGAATCCGCCCCTATGCAAGGTCCTCATCAAACGGCTGGGGCCTCCGAGACAGCACAAGAAGGGGAGGGATCTCCTCTGACCGCTGCTCCTGCGACCCCCAGGACCTTTTCCATTTCGGAGAAGGACCTGGCTGAGGCCGGTCCATCTGGCCTAGGGGCTTCTGTCGGCATAGGAGAGAAGCGGGTTCATTCCCCGCCCTCCTCTCCTAAAAAGAAGAAAAAGACAAGGAATACTAAGAAGACTCGGGGCTCCTCGGTGGCTGTGGGGACGGATGGGTCTGCTGCCACTTTGAGAAGCGACCAAGCCAAGACCGGCACATCTGGCCCCTCTGCCCCCCGGGTACGGAGCTCCTGACTATGACAAAGACGAAAAGTGCACAGGGCGGAGCCTCGATGACATCAGGGCCCCTGATTCAGAGGTTACCTGGCGTTTTCGAGCCCGCTGGCTTCAAACGCTTCCTCGTTATTCGCTCCACTGATGGTACCATGTTGTCCAAGGGCAACATGATCCATCAGAGGTGAGGATTAGCTAGTGCAATTGGTAGAGAGCCGAAGGTGACCCGTTTCTCGGACGGGAGCCTTCTGGCGAATCCCGCCGAGGCGGCAAAGATAAGTGCTCTTCGGACACTTCATGGCACCCCGGTGAGTGTGACGCCGCACTATACCATGAACTTTGTGAAAGGAGTAGTTTATGCGAGGGAACTCGTTGACTACTCCATTGAGGACATCACCCTAGAGCTGGCCGACCATGGGGCGGTCAAGGTCGAACGTGTGATGAGAAAACAGGGAGGGGCCTCGAGACCCATCCCTACATTCTTCGTCACGTTCGACTGTGACAAGCTCCCTGAGTCGGTTCCTGCCGGTTGGTACCGATACCGCTTGAAGGCATTCGTGTCACTGCCGCGGCGGTGCTATTACTTTGACCGCTTCGGCCATACGAAACGCTCATGTAGACGTGCAAAGTCGGGGTCAGCCGAAGTCTGTAAATTGTTCCAAGGTCGCACACGATAAGTCCAAATCGTGTGTGGCCAAGTGTGTCAATTGCGGAGAGCCGCACCCTGCTTCGAAGCAATGTGGTGCATATCTCCTTGAGAAAGAAATCCTGGCCGTTCAGGCCCAGGATCGACTCTCATTCCGCGAGGCAAAGGACTTGGTCCTGTCGCGCCTGGCACTGCCTGGGACGTCATATGTCGTGGAAGGCCACCGGCTGGACTTTACCTCCAAAGGTGGAGAACCCTTCAACGACAGGTGTACTGTGAGTGAGTTGCGTTCCGCTCTCGCTTCGTGCGCGGACACCGCCCATGGTCCGGACGATGTCCCGTACGCCATGCTTCGACACCTGGGTGAGCGAGGCATGGCCTTTCTGTTAGATTTGTTCAACAGGATCTGGGTGGAAGGTCTTGTCCCAGACTCCTGGCGAATCGCTACTGTGCTCGCCTTTCGCAAGCCGGGGAGAGATCACTCTACTCCGACCGGTTTCCACCCAATCTCTCTAACCTCTTGCGTGTGCAAGTTGTTGGAGAATTTTGTAAATGTTAGATTAGCCTATTTCCTGGACAGCGGAGGCCATCTGTCTTCTGCACAGTGTGGCTTTCGTAAGTTCCACTCCACGTCGGCTGCTCTGCTCCGACTGGAAAATGCCGTCTGTGAGGCTTTCCTTCGTAGACAGCACTACGCCACGGTGTTTTTTGATCTGGAGAAGGCCTATGATACCGCATGGCGATACGGTATCAGGGAGACTCTCCACACGATGGGGGCGAGGGGACGCCTCCCAATGTTTATATCTGAATTTTTGCGAGATCGTCGATTCCGCGTACGGGGGGGAGAGAGCCCTGTCCTGCCCAAAGGAGCAGGGAAGTGTTCTCAGTGTCACACTCTTTGCCCTGAGCATCAACGGCATCACCTCGGTGCTGCCGGAAGATGTTCTCGCTACGCTCTACGTGGACGACCTTTCGATCTCTTTTGGCGCGGCCCAGATGCCAACTCTGGATCGTCGACTCCAACCGGCATTGAACCGCGTCTCTCGCTATGCCGAAGCGCACAGGTTTCGGTTTTCTTTGGCCAAGACTAAGGTGGTGCACTTCTGCCGCCATCCACGGCTTCACCCCGACCCAGATTTGTTTCTTAATGGGGTGCGCCTGGATGTGGTTGAGTCGCACCGTTTCCTTGGTCTTGTATTCGACCGGCGCCTCACCTGGGAGGCTCATATTCGCAGCCTTAGGGTCTCTTGTACCCGCGCCATGGACATTCTCCGTTCCGTGAAGTTTAGCGCTTGGGGCACTGATAGGGCTACTGCCTTGTTTATCGGTCCTTTGTTCGCTCGAAGCTCATCTACGGATGCGAGTTTATTCATCCGCAGCCGAGCGTTTATTGCGGAAGGTGGATTCGATCCACCACACCGGCCTTCGCCTTGCGACCGGTACCTTCCGCACTTTCCCCATTGAGAGCCTGTTGGTCGATGCTGGGGAGATGCCACTCACTCTGCGCTGCGTGCAGTGCATCACTCGCCTGTACGCGCGAGCCCGGCGCCTCCCTCAGTCGCCTTCAGAACTCATTGCATCCACAGCTGATCTCGATGGTGCCTATGCCGCCGAGAGACGCCAGCCATACCCTAAGCCCTTTGGGTTTAGGGCCAGGAAACTCCTTCGAGATGTAGATATAGCTCTCTCGCTGGTGGCGCCCCTGGTTCTGCCCAGGACGCCTCCCTGGAGGGTACCACATTTGGCTATTTGTCGCCACGCCTCTGCTCCCAAAGCTTGTACTGCGCCGGGATTATTGAGTTCGACCTTTTTGGAGCGCACATCGTGTCACGCTGGTAACGTGCCAGTGTATACGGATGGCTCCAAGTCCCTAGAGGGGGTCGGCTTCCACGCCGTATCCCCTCTGTTTGAAGTCAGCGGGGCTCTACCAGGCGCTGCGTCTGTCTTCACGGCCGAGCTGGTGGCAATACACCACTCGGTACGGAAGATTACGCGACGTGCCCGGTTCGGAGACTGGATTGTGATCTATAGCGACTCACAAAGCGCCCTGAGTGCTCTCGGGGCATTGGAATCTCCGCATCCCCTAGTTCGCGAAATCCGTGACGCCACGGTTTTGGCGAGCCGGGCAGATGTCGAGATTATCTTCTGCTGGGTTCCTGGACATGTAGGAATTGCGAGGACTCTGCGACCGGACCAGCGTTTCGCTTTTCCTCACACTGACTACATGGCAGGAATACGGGCAGCTCTTCGGACTGCTTGGCAAAGAAGATAGGAGACGGTCGAAGGGAACTTAAAGTTGCATGCCATTGCGCCGCGACTGTTCCCATGGACCTATCCCCCAATGCCGCGGCGGCTTCAGGTTGCTTTCTGTCGTCTCCGAATCGGACACACTCGTGTGACGCATCGCTATTTGATGGAGCCCTTGCCTGCGCCCTATTGCAACGACTGCGTCGTCCCCTAGACTTATTCGGCACATTCTTGTCGAATGTCCCAGTCTGGGTGATCTTCGCACACGACACCTGTCCCGGTACCGGGATGGGTGGGGTCGCTACCGCCTGTCCCTTGTACTCGGGACGAGTGCGTGCACTTTGACTGGTGGACTTATTGACTTTTGGGGGGAGGCCGGCCTTCTCCCTTTCATTTAACCCGGTTTAATTGTTGTCGTTGTTTTTGTTATTGTTTTTTCTTTTTATTGTTGTTTCCTGTTCAATTATTTAAAGTAGCCTAGAACTAGGCTGTTTGTTTACGGCAACTTATGCCTAAGTCGGCAGTCGCCAGATAGCCCCTTAATTAAAAAAAAAAATCATTAGGATACCTTCTACGAGTTCTACATAACAAGGCCAAGCCTACACCGGTTCATTAGACTCACAGGAGCAACACCCTTAAAGGTGATCGTGAGTCTGTCTTCCGGGGTTCCTAAAGCTTCCCTGCGTAAGGAGGACAGCACTAAAGGATCTTCTGCACCTACGCCCACACCAAGTGCTAGGTTGGGTGACTCGAAGACGCTGGATCCTCCAAAGGAGGGACCTCCGCCTCCGAAGCCACCCCGCCTGCATAAGGTTTTGAGTTTGAGGGAGGAAAAGACTCAAATAGCGAGCTCAAACACACCCGATATATCCTCGAAGGCGACAGCGCCTTCAACGCATTGTTCAGCCAACAGCACCCTGATCATTCCCGTGAGGGTCTTCTCTTCGAAAGGGGCCCCAACATCTCCTAAGAGCTAGACCTAGAGGGCAGGCATATTCTTTCATTGAAATTGCCGCAGACTTCGGGCAAACTGGGAAGAGCTGCGTAGGCTCGTCTATTCCCGTTTCCCTTAGCTATCTTGTTCATAGACACCATGCTGTGCGCTTGCCTCCTGCCCACCCTACAGGAGTATAAGAGTTTTGTGACTCCATCATCACTGGATGGGGGCTGGGCCAGGAGGATTAACCATTTACACCCATATGAGCTCTCTTTCAGCTCTTCTCTTTGCTTTAGACACCTCACTTCAGGCAGTAGAAGTGCAGCTGCACCTGTATAGGAGACATACTGTTATTTCTGCATACATTCCATCGTCAGCCGACCTCGACGCAAGGGACTTCCGCCGTGTCGTGGTATTGTTGTCTAGGCCTTTTCTCTTGCACGATAATTTAAACGGTAGACACCCCCTCTGGAGAGACTACTCGATCAATCCCGGGGGTAAAAGGACCTTGCCGATCTGATCGACGAGCTGGAGATATGTACCGCTTTTTTTTCTGTCTTGATCTATCACTGTGCTCTTCGGATGCATAGCCTGATTTGGAGTGAGGCATAGTCGATGACAACCATGGTAGTGATCTCTCTCCTATTCAAATGTAATTTTCTGGACCATAGCGTCCTGAGACCCCCCCATCCCCACACACACACCACGACTATCCAGTGGTGCTTGCGAGGACGTGCTGGTCCGTATTTCAGGAAATGACTAGTTTCTCTGTCCCAGTTGAGGAGTTTAGGTCGGTGGATGAGGCCGTTGAGTTATTCTCCTGCAACTTCATCGCCATGGGGCTGAAAAATAATCCTAGAACGTCTGGTCCTTTTGCATACAAGCCTATTCCGTGGGGGTCAGCCGAATGTGAGACGGCCCTTAAACAGAAGCGTTAGGCTTACATTCGCTATATGTGCCGCACGAACGAGAACATCTGGAGGAGGCGAGTCAAAAGGATTCAGGGCAAGTTCTCGCAGGAACTCCATGCCGCTCTCCATGAGAATGGGACTTTAATCTCGGAACTTGCGTCCGTGGTGTAGTCATTCGTGACCGCTTTCTCCGCATTCTATACCCGGGTCTGCTCCGCTAGCATTCAATGTGTGTCGTGATGTTGCGGAAGGTAGCCAAGTGAACTTAAAGTGCAGAGGTGGAGAACCCTTCAACGATAGGGTTACATTGAGTGAGTTGCGTTCCACCCTTGCTTCGTGCACCAAAACCGCTCCTGGTCTCGACGATGTCCCGTATCTCATTGTTCGACAGCATGATGAGCGAGGCATGGCCTTTTTGTTAAATGTGTTTGTTCAACATGATCTGGGTACAGGGTATCCTCCTAGACTTCTGGCGAATCACTACTGTTCTCGCTTTTCGCAAACAGGAGAAAGATCATTCTGCCACGACCGGTTTCCGCCCAATCTCTCTAACCTCCTGCGTGTGTAAGTTGATGGAGAAATTGTTAAGTGTTAGACTAGCCTTTTTTCCTAGACAGAGGAGACCATCTGTGCTCCGCACATTACGGCTTCAGCAAGTTCCACTCCACGTCTGATGCTCTGCTCCGACTGGAAACTGCCGGCTGCGAGGCTTTCCTTCGTAGACACCACTACGCTACGGTGTTTTTTTTATCTGGAGAAGGCCTACGATACCGCATGGCGATACGATATCATGGAGACTCTCCACACGATGAGAGCGAGGAGACGCCTTTCAATCTTAATTTCTGAATTTTTGCAAGATCGCCAATTCCGCGTACGGGTGGAGTGGGGTGGGAGTGGGGCTCTCCGTCTCAATGGAGTGGGTGTCGCGTGGGCAATGTCCTCAGTATCGCACTATTTGCCCTGAGCATCAACGATATCACTGGTGTTGCCAGAAGATGTTCTCACTACGCTCTACGTAGATGACCTTTCGATCTATTTTGGTGCGGCCTAGTTGCTAACATTCGAACGTCGACTCCAACAGCCATTGAATTGTGCCTTTCGCTATGCCGATGCTCACATGTTTCGGTTTTCCTCAACCAAGTCTAAGGTGGTGCATTTCTGCTGCCATCCATGTCTCCATCCCGAGCTGGACTTTTTCTAAATGGGGTTCGTCTGGAAGTGGTGAATTCGCACCGTTTCCTTGCGCTTATTTTTGACCGATACCTGACCTGTAAAGCTCATATTTGCAGCCTTAGGGTCTCTTGTACCCGCACTATGGACATTCTACGTTCCGTGACGTTCAGCACATGGGGTGATGATAGGGCTACTGCCTTATTTTTTTATCGATCCTTTGTTTGTTAGAAGCTCCACTACATATGCGAGTGTAGAGGTGTACACCCCTACAAGTGGAAATATTTAATCATAACTGTATATATATATATTATTTCAACAAGTGTTGGTAACCATAACTTAAATCGTGTGATTGGTACGCCCGATCTCTCGAGCGTTTTCAAATAAAATCACATGCTCATTCATTCACTTTGTTCAGGTCTGTAATATTTAAATTGTAATATTTAGCTAAATATGTCCCGAAAGAATCTCGTTTTTAATACGTGATTCTTTCTCTCATTTACAGACCCTCCCAACTCCGTTGTAATATATTTATTCAATCTATTTATATTACCTATTTATTTAATCCATTTATGTATCAAAATTACAATCATTTTATGTATCCAATTTAATTCATACAATCTATTTATACATATCAATCTATATTATTATTTACCCAATCCATTTAACTATATAATCTATTTACTCATTTAACATTCAACTATAATTTAATTAATATTTGTAAATCTAATTATCATCATCATATGTGTACTCTAATTCTCATTAACTCGTGCAAAGTTAATTCAACCGTAAAATTCAATCCATTCATAAACTATAATTTCACTTTTTAATCATACGAAGGTCGGTCAATAATTTTTGCGAATCGGTAGGGCAAAACAGAGGAAGGGGAAAGGCTGTTTGTGTGGGTGTTAGGACAAGTTATGACAAGTCAGGACCTGCAGTCGAACGCTCCTGCCTCGTTTATTTAAGAAGCAGTAGCTGATCGCAGATCGTCAGTCACAAATTTTTCAGCAATGAAGAAGGTTGAGCACCGCGCAGTGATCAAATTTTTGACCAAGGAAGGCAAGAATGCAAAAGAGATCCATGAACGCATGGTTGCAGTGTACACCGACACCGCCCCTTCCTATGCAACCATTGCTCGCTGGAATAGGGAGTTCCGCCATGGTCATGAGTCCCTTGAAGATGCCCCCGTCCAGGACGCCCGTCAGACGTGACCAACGAGGACAATGTAGCCCATGTAGAGAGGATGATCCTCAAAAATCGACGGATGAAGGTCGAAGAAATCGAGCGAGAACTTGGAATATCACATGGAAGTGTTATCAACATCATCCACGACAATTTGGCCATGACCAAGGTCTCTGCCCATTGGGTCCCTAGAAACCTCACGCCCCATGATCGACTTCAACGTCGTCAAAGTCCACAAGGCCAGAGTTGCACAAGCTGCCCTGTGCGAGTGCGGATTCGAGGAGCTCAACCATCTCTCCTAGCGACTACTTTTTATTCCGCCATCTCAAGGCTGCACTGCGTGGACGCCGGTTTGGGGACAATGAAGATGTCCAGCTCGCTGTCCAGGAGTGGAATTAACAGCATGTGGGAGATTTCTTGTTGTTGTGAATTCGAAGATTCGGGGACAAGTGGAACAAGTGCATTGAAGTCGAGGGTAGTTATATTGAAAAATAATAAAACACTTTTCCTCATATCTCGTTTCCTTATATCCGAATTGAAAAACTTATTGCCTGCCCCTCGTAACTGTTCATTCCATAATATATATTTTTCGTATCTCTTGGTTTTAATACACGTATTCCCACAAGGTTGCCGATTTAGGCCTAAGGAAATTTCGTCTGCAAATTCAGATTTCCCTTTAGCGGTTAACTTCATTTCTCTTGTATAACATAAATATAGGTTTTGGGGTTTATTGTGACCAAAGATATTTACCATATCGCCTCAATAATCATCCAAAACAATATAAATGGTGCCCGGAGTAGTTTAATTATCTCCCATCCATTCATTCATTCGTAATAATAAATTAATTTTCACAGTCACGTGTTGCATTTTTTCGGACGCCTCATCTCGCCTCGTTCCATTTTTTCGCGTGAACTTTCATTTTTGACATGTGTTCGCTTCTCAATCCAAAATTTGCCTTAACATCAAGTTTCTCCCTTAGCAATTTCATAGAATTAATGGTAAATATGCAGATTAGCGACTCGAACGATGGGACGTACTATTTCGTCCGTGTTCCAAAATGTTTCACGTTTTTTGAGTACATTTAAGGGGCCGGCTCGTGTGGGGGTAAACACAATGAGGAGACCACACTGCGGTGATCTTGAGTGTCGTATAATACCTCTTTTTGATCACTCCACTCTTGACACCACTTTTGTCGCGGTATCCTTTGTAGTACGTGATGTACTTCTTTGATGAAGTAGGCTTTGATTCAAGAGTGCTAATTTGGTTGTTTTGTTCTTAAGAAAGAGTCACTTCAACACGTAAGGATAAGAGGAAACACACAGGAATTATCCCAAATGAACATATTTTAAATGTAACAAACAAACAGTTATCCGGTTGGCACCTAGGCCTATTACGATGTCTACGATGACAAAAATAAACAAATAGGCTACACGTAAACACACCAATTGCCAATTACTATTTTTTTATCACGACCCTATTTGATTAGCGTTAAACATTAAATTAAAGTACTCTCGTCTACTAGCAAATATGACCGAGGTTCACGAACAATGGTTTCTACTTCCCTTAAAACGTGAGACGTACTAAACTCATACTATAGCAATATGAATATAAATGTTCTTTCTAACACATGCAGGAGGGATCAGGGATTGCTGGATGTCGCTGGAGGGCTTATCTCTAGCTTTGGAGTGTTGCCGTGGCCGATGATTGAATTTCGTAGAGGTGGTATGGCGAGAGACATATGAGGCGATGTCACTTCTTATTACACACTTGCCTCCGGTTAAATTAAGAAGACGGAGAGAGTTGTGGTGCTCTTCGCTCCAAGAGTCCTCTTCTGAATGATCTTGACGCCTATTGGTGACTGATTCTTCAACGTAGAGTGTCCACCTAGCTTTTGGGGTATTAGGTGAGGTTTTTACCGTAATTAAAGAACGGAACCTCGTAGGGGCTGGGTTCTTCTCCTCTCACTCTTACGGAGCTTGAGATGTGAGAGTCACTCGAGTGTGAGCGGGTTTACTTTTCTCCAGTCAGACTTCTTCTAAGTCTGTAAAGGATTCTTCGGTATGGCACCGATACAAAGCTTGACGATTTATGTTAATTCAGCCGGGGAAGGGGGGATCGATTTTCTCCATCTGATCCTATCGTTTCTCACGGAAATCGTCTTGTATGGCTGAAGGATCGATCTTCACGAACTGAACCTTCTTCTTTCTTATCGAATTCTTATCTCTCTCTTTCTTTCCAGGGCTTATTTATATGCGAACCATCGTCCCATCTAAGGGGAAAGGGGCGAGGCCACAGAGGGGAGCGCGCATGGTGAGTTCGCATCTGGTGAGAGCGAGAAGTGCAGAGTTTGGCACTGAGGTGTCCAAGTCGGCTTGCTAGTTAGAGAGACTCTTAACCGCCCTACTCCTTGGCGTGCCTTTTGACTAGCACCGCTTTTTGTGACATAATCACGGGTTTATGGGTCTCGTAGGTAATTGGATCGTTACAGCGTCGTTTAAGGGCCTTATGTGGTCGCCTTAAAACAGATGTTAGCTCCAACTCCCAAAGCGGCGGGGAGATCAAACAGGGTAGGCAGTTACTGTTATTCGCCTGCTACCGTTCCCACGATTCTCCTCGTGTAGCTCGCTTCTCCGGCTTTCTCCACAAAGGGGGGGGGGATGACTTTAAGGTACATATCCTCCTGGCCCTCCGGGATGCTTAATGTAGCCATTTCTCTACACTGAGTTTCATTAAATTGGGGAAGGGGGTCTGGGGGGCACAACCCATCAGGATATAATCCTGATTGTTTATAGAATAATATCCTAACCTTTACAGAAGTGAATGATTTAACTACATCATGTCAGCGCCTTTAATCGTTTTGCGAATTATAATAGGGGTGGGGGTGGGGTCTGACGTCAGAAATGACTAATTTGAATTTTTATTTTGTTTTTCACTTAATATATTTTTATTATCCTCATTTGGAGTCATTTTTATTTTTCAATATATTTTTCCCCATTTTACTATTTTTATTACCTTTTTTATACATTTAAATCTAATTAGCTAGATCATTTAAAGAAACTACTTTTTTTTAGCCGTTTGGGTGTATTACAGACGCCTTTTACGCAGTGTGAAAATAGTATCCATTTGCGAAGTTTACCCGTCATCTATTTTCGGATCAAGATCAATTTTTAACCTTCTTGGACTTTCATAATTTACTTAACATTAAAATCGATCGCGAGGTTTGTGTCTAAGCATTAGATATTACCTCTTATTTTTAATTTTGATGTTCTAAAACTAAACGTGACCATAATTTACTTAACATTAAAATCGATTGAGAGGTTTTTGCCTGGGAATTAGATATAACCCCTCATTTTTAATTTAGATGTTCTGAAACTAAACGTGACTTAAGTGCGCGCCATTTTTTAAAAAAAATCAACATTGAATTGCACGTCCCATTATGTTAAGGTTACACCAAAAACTTTGATTGATTGGTTTAATTTCTGCGGAGAGGTTGCTATTCACTATTGTGAACAAAATAGGCTTTCCTCATCGCTATTTCAGAAGTATACCCACTGCAATAAAGTAAGTAAACAGCGTTTTTCGTTAGGTTATTTTCGGGCATTTTTGTAAAAAAAAATGGCCTAAGTAAAACAGCGTTTTTCGTTTGTTTAGTTTCGGGCATTTTTTTTTTTCTAACAAAAATGGCGCCAGCTATATTTCGAAAAGGACTCAAATGCGGATGAATATTCCGTCACGGGTGAACGAAAATATTTACCAAAAAACCCCCCACTTTTTCGGCCGAGTCGCTAATCTACATATTTACCGAATTAATTATCAATACAGTAGTAAGGACAAAGAGTGATCAAAATTCGATAATTTTTTTTTCATTTTTTTTTTTACCTTCAAGCGGGTGAATTGGATTTGTGCAAATACACACAGACACACACACGTTTAATATTTTATAAATGGATTACGACGGAGCCCAAAGCTACGCCCCAACATCGGGGACTATTACAACCACGCATGCATCTTCCCCAGTTTCAACGATGACCTATTCGACCACTTTTGCCCCCCAAGCAAGCATTCTCTCGCATTCGCCTCCCACTCCCTCTATGGTTCAACTACCACAATCGACTCACAAAATCCCATTGGCTGGTGGGAAATGGTGGAGCTCATCCTTCAACACCAGGCAGTACCTGAGGACCATAGAACAATCTCCGTAGCCCAGAAATTACCTCTGAGTATCTTTTCCGTTTTTTAAGAATATTTTGCTGGATAGGGTAATTGCTGATTCTTGGAGAAGGTTCAATAGGGCGTTTAAGGAGCAATTTGGGAATCGCAAATATAGGATCTGGTGATCCTTCTCGATACACAGGAAATGGGGGACAGGCGTCCCACGCATTTTTCAAGCCATCTCAAAGCTCTTGCACATGCCAAAGGAGCACAGTTCGACCAACTCGAGCCACTCATAACCGAAATATTCATGCGTGGGATGCCAGATCAAATTAAGCCGCTTCTTTTAATGTCCTCCCCATCGAACGTGGAGAAAATGGCAGAGGCGGCTGACGCCCTGTATAATAATCCTTTCATCAACTGGGGAAATGCAGGCCATGGGTCCTTTAGCAATGTAAATAAACACTCACATGTATCCATTTCTCAGGTTAAGTCACCGGCCGGAGCTCCTTACAGCCTGCCAGGACTCCCTCAGGATGAATCCTCCCAGGTTTCGGGTCTTTTATCTGTTCTAGAGAGGATTGAAATGGATATTCGTGCCCTAAAGGTGCGAACGGGTCTTCACCGAGAGCAACATCGTGAACAGCACGGAGGAGTCAGACGTCGTTCCTCCTCCCGAAAAAGGCAAAAACAACGAGGGAATTCCAGCACAAGAGGTGAGGCAAAGCAGGTTCATTTTCAACCTTCGTCTAATTTTCCCTATCCTGACAACTCTCAAGGTAGCTGCTGGTACCATTCAAATTATGGGAGCAACGCTGTCCGCTGTGTACAGCCTTGCAATTTTTACCATGCATCAATTCATGTCACCAACTTTAACCCTCATACTGGTCGTGCTGCTCATACTACTATATTTCAATCTTCAGGCTTTTGCTGGTACCACCTCAAATTTGGTGCAAGGGCAGAAAAATGCTCAAAGCCATGCTCGTACTATTAAAATCCCCAATCTCAACATACCCTAACTTCACCACCTCAAATCATACAAAACTCTACGGGTTCCCTTACCCACATTTCACCTTCAGCACAGGGCACTTTAAACTGAATTCGCAAGTGATACGTGGGCTTGTGACCTCTGCAACCTCATCCCTTCATCAGGTCGATCCTCCCTTTAGCGTTCATAACCTACTCTCTGGTTTCTCCTTCCTGGTTGACACTGGAGCTCAATGCAGTGTCATTCCAGCCTCTTCAGTCGAGAAAGTTTGCACCCTTTCTGATCTTGTCCTTAAAGCTACCAATTCATCGGACATAAGGACTTATGGGAGGCGTATCCTCGATCTCTCTCTCTCGGATTACTCCGTGTTTTCCCATGGACCTTCATCGTTGCCGACGTCGACATGCAAATTTTGGGCCTCGATTTTCTTTCCGCTTATGACCTCTTGGTTGATTCTTGTCACCGCAAGCTAGTCGACAGAACTACGACACTAACTGTTGATGGTTCATTCTTTCCTTTCGCCAGCTCTCTCCTCTCTGTTCGTTCGTCTCCCTGCAACTGATCCCCGCTTCCAGCAACTTCTGCGGGAGTTCACAAGCCTCAGTCTGCCTCCTTCTAAGGACAGGCCCATCAAGCACAATGTAGTGCATAGGATAGAGACGACAGGAGGGCCAGTTTTCTCACGCCCCCGTCGACTGGCCCTGGATAGACTTGCTCTAATGAAGCAAGAATTTAAATACATATTGGAGGCCTGGATCGCTTCCCCATCCACCTCCCCATGGGCTTCACCGCTTCATGTAGTACCTAAGTCTACTCCGGGGAAATTCAGAGCTGTAGGTGACTACAGGTGACTCAATGCCTGTACAGTTCCGGATAGATATCCTCTGCATTTCTTATCAGATTTTAACTCCGCTCTCTTCGGTTGTTCCATTTTTCTCGGCTCGATTTGGTTCGCGCTTTCAACCAAATCCCAATTCACCCTAAGACGGCTATCACCACTCCATTCGGTTCCTTCGTCATGAACCAAATGCCTTACGGACTTCGTAACAGTGGTCAAACCTTCCAACTCTTCATGGATCAGGTTCGGAGAGGTTTCCCCTTCGTATTTTGTTATATAAACGACCTCCTGATAGCATCTTCGTCTTTAGAGGAACATTTTTCTCACCTTCGCCAGATTTTTGCACGTTTAGATGATTATGGTATCATACTCAACACTTCTAAGTGTATCTTTGGTGCCACACAGCTCTCCTTTTTGGGACACCACATTTTCCCTAAGGGAATTCGTCCTCTCGAGGACAAAGTTGAAGTTATCCGGGCTTTTCTCCGACCTTCTTCGCTAAAGCAGCTTCGTAGATTCTGTGGGATGGTAAACTTTTACCACAGGTTCATTTCCAACATCTCCCACATTATGCAACCTCTCTACAAATTGCTTTCCAAGTCCAAGAAAAACCTTCCCCTTTCCTGGTCCCCCGAAGCTTGGGAGGCTTCCTCTCGCACCAAAAAGGCTATGGCCTCTGCTGTCGCCCTGGCCCATCATTGACCAGGAGCTCCAATAAGCATTGCTTCGGACGCGTCCGCTACTCATGTTGGTGCTACGCTACAACAGAAGGTTGGTGACTCTTGGCAACCCCTTGCCTTCTTTTTCAAAGCTCTTCTTTCTTCTCAACAGAGGTACAGTACGTTTTCCCGCAAATTACTGAGCATATACCTCGCCCTCCGTCACTTCCAACAATACTTGGAAGGGCGTGAATTCACTGTCTTTACCGACCACAAACCAATGATTGGTGCGCTCCCCTAAAGTAGCACCTCCTCTGTGCACTCTGCAGTTGATACTCGTCACCTTGACTTCATCCTGCAGATGACAAACGATATTCGCTACGTTCCTGTTCTTCAAACGTCGAATCCAGATGCGCTCTCTCGCCTTTTATCGATTTCGGCCACGCAACTTTCCCAAATTGCGCCCATCGATCACGCAACAATAGCGCTTGGCCTGGAACAAGATGAAGACACGCAAACACTGCGTCACTTTTCTCAACTCGTCGTTCGCGAGATTGACTTGCCGGACAGTCCTACCAGGCGCATCCTGGTTGATTATTCAATTGAGGTTTGGTTTCCACGCCGTATCCCCTCTGCTTGAAGTCAACGGGGCTCTGCCAGGCGCTGCGTCTGTCTTCATGGCAAAGTTGGTTGCAATACACCTCTCGGTACGGAAGATAACGCCTCGTGGCCTGTTCGGAAACTGAATTGTGATCTCTAGCGACTCAAAAAGCGCCCTTGGCATTATAATCTCCGCATACCCTGGTTCGTAGTATCCGTGGCGCCATTGTTTCGGAGAACTGGGCATGTCGGGATTATCTTCACCTGGGTTACTAAAGATGTGGTAAATGTGGGGAATGAGCACGCCGATTAAGACGCGTAAGAGTCTGCGAGTACTGCGCGACCAGACCAGCGTTTGGCTCTTCCTCACACCGATTATATCTCAGGAATCCGGGCAGCCTTCGGGGCTGCTTGGCAAAGAAGATTGGAGACCACCGAGAGGAACTTAAAGTTGCAAGCTATTGCGCTGCAACTGTTCTCATGGACCTACCCCTAAAGGCCGCAAGGGCTTCGGGTTGCTTTTTGCCGTCTCCGAATTGGGCATACTCGTAGGACCCATCTACTTTTGATGGAGCGCTCGCCTGCCCCTTATTGCGACGATTTTATTTTACTCCTTATTATAGTTCGCATGTTCCAGCGCTGGGGGAGGCGAGCCTACCCCCGACGCTGGAGCCCACTTCCTTCTTGTTGCTCTTTTGCTTTATTTGTTGTTGTTTTTTAGCTTGTTCCTTTTTATATTTTTTTTTTTACTTGTTTTTTACTCTAGCCAAAATCTGACTAAAGTTTCTACAAACTGCTGAATCTGTTTTAAACGGTCCTTCTTGACAGTTTAGCTAATGGCTTGGTCATCACCTTTCAAAGTCTTTCTTGGCCTACCGATCGATTTACTATCAGTACATAAACCTGGTTTATTAGAGGTTGACAGAATATTATGGACTATACTTTGGGAGCGCTTGACATTCTCTGCATTGGCTCCAATTGAAAGAATATTTTAGTTGCCAGCTTTACTATCAGCTCACGAACAGAGGGGCCTGGCAGATTTCTTAGGTATATTACATGGTCGACAGCTGGTAGGAAAAGGACGCAACGTGCACAAAATTGACCTGTAGCTGCCATGGAAACAATACCGGTTCTCTACAAGAAACTTAAATGTTCGGATCATTTTGGACACTTTATTTTTTTCTAGTAATTGCTTATCTGTTAATAACTTTCGTTGTATTTATACAAACTTGCATAAGCTTTACCCATACTTAGGTTATACCTTTAGGTTATCGTACACGGTTCTTCCTCTATGCTCGTGGTGTTTTCAGAGGCTCGCCGCGAGTGTGCTCCGGCCTTGTCGTTGGAGAGGGGGTTTAGCCCGCTCATTAGAGCGGACTGAAAAGTGGAGTTTTACTACACCTCTCATTCCCCCTCCTTTATTTATGGTCTCTCCTTCTGTCCCCCTCTACTTGCTTTCCCTTTTTCCTGTCCTTCTCAAGTGAGATTGATTGCGCCTGAACGTATCTGTGTGGTCGGTTGTAGTGTTTGACTGAATGAATGTGTGGCTGCTAGTGCGTGTTCTATGTTTAAATTCGGATTTTTGTAGTCTCGGTGTACCTGTCCTGCCTCACCGGGGAGCATCGTTCCGTGGCTAAACCGTGCTGAGTTGGATGTTGTCGGTGCCCGGAGCTCGGCTGCCTAGCGCGATGGTCTTTGCTCGCTCTGAGATTGCAGTCTCATTTTACTCAACCTTCAACACTGTGAAGGGTGTTATCCGTTATAATGAACTAGTGGATTATGACCTTAAAATACTTTAGTAAAAGCTTGCTAGCCAGCGGATTATTGACATTCATAGACAACAACAGCGAACCGTTGGTGGGATTCGGTTGAACACACCAACGATGTTCCTAACGTTTGATCGTCGGGATATCCCATCGCATATTAAAACCGATTACTTATAAATACCAGTCAAACCTTATACATCTAATCCGTCACGCTGCTTAAATTGGCATATGTTTGGTCATGTGAGCACCGCCTTCCGCCACCCCCGTGTGCGCGCAGGCCTACTATAGGAATTCCTGTGGCCATCTCTGCCGCTCTACCAACTGTGGAGAGTCCCACAGTGCATCTTCAAAGTGTTGCGTATTTCTCTATGAAAAAGGGGTATTAGCTGTCCGTGAGTCTGATATGGCGGATATGCGGGAGTCCCGTCGACTATTCCAGGAGAAATCCATCTCCCCAGGCGTCAGGTTCTCCGATGTCCTACGTATGGCAGCGGACTTTCATCTCGCTCGCCCACGTATACCATATACTACATATGTTCTGTCAGCATCCCGTGATGTATTACCCAAGTCTGGTTCTTAGTATACCCCCTTCCTCTCCTCCCCTTATTTCGCCCGCACCGGCACAGCGTGTCCAATCACCAGATGCCACTCCGGAGGCTATGTACGCTATTCAAGCCTATATTTAATCTACTGCGGCACTCTGCTGTGACGTAGTTATGATTGAAGACTCCTCAAACAAGCGTAAGGTCTCTTCCCCTCCCTCTAGGAAGCTAACTTCCAAAAGGGTCAGGCAATTAACTTCTATAAAAACTCAAATCTCCACCTCCGTTGAGGCTCATCCTATCTATTCCTCTCTTTCCCCTACCCCTGTTCCTTCGACACCTATAACTAAAACTAAGGAAGTCTCCAAGTCTCCTCTATCCTACCACTTTCTTCCGACCATGACCATACTCCATCTCTCCTTCCTGTTAGCCTTATCCTGTCGAAACCCTCCGTAACTACGCCTTCCGACCTCCCTTCAGACGTGGGGAGCACACAATCCATTAGGAGTGGTTAACTCCCCCACCCTGTTGTATGCACAGACTGAGCAACCGAACCGGCGCTTCGCTCTTCCTCTCATGGTCTGCAAGATATAGATCAGGACAGCGCTTAGGGCTGCATGAAAGAAGCTGGAAGTCCGTGCGCGTGGAAATTGAAAGTTGCTTGCCATTACGCCACCATTTTTTTCCGTGGGCTTATCTCCAATGTCTCGACGGTGTCAAGTCATTTTCTGTCGTCTCCGAATCGTACGTAATCGCGGGACGCAGCGTCATCTGATCGAGTATTCATCCAAACCTTTCTGTGAATACTACTTGGTCCCCAAACTATTCGCTACTTTTGGGTTGAATGTCCTAGTTTTGGGGCAGTTTCTTGGTCATTACCTGTCCAAATACTGTGATGGGCATCGTCGTTACTGCTTGTCTCTTGTGAAGGAATTTTTGGTGGAGGTGGGCCTCTTCCATGCTAATTAATCTTATTGTTGGTAGCTTGCTTGGGTTCCTGAAGTGGGTGGGCTTTTTCCTTATGTTTTGTTTATTGGTGTTTGGTTTGTGCTTTTTTCTCTATTACCGATGGAGTACGAGTAACTCGAGGGGGTACTTATATCTACATACCCCTTCCGCAGAACGCCCTCCCTCCCCTTGTTTACGAATTGTGCCACGATTGCTTGTTGAGGTCATAAACATACAATACTACCGCGATGAGGACTGGCCCTTGGTACTTTCAGGTTCACCAGGGATTGCAATTTTGAAACTTATTTGCATTTCTTTATCCGATGGGAAAGGGGTTTGGTCTCCGATAAGATGGATAAATGGCGCAACTTAGCTATACTTCATTATTATTCTATTTTAAAGTAGCCAAAAGATAAGCTAATCTTTGTAATTTCGGCGGCTATGCCCTTTTTGGTGCTCGCCAGAAAGGATCCTTAGAAAATATCTCCTAACTCCCTATCGACCTGTTTCTATCTATCCAGGAACTGATCTTTGGAGACAGACAGATCCGAAGGATCTCCGGTTACCTTCCTTGCCTGCCCTTCGTTAGGGGCAGATCTGGCCAGGGTGGAGCAGCCATTTTTTATCCGATTCTCCATCCCAATGTCTCGCTCCGCACTGACATTCTCGTTATGGTTTGACAGCATTTTCCGGCATGCTTGAACTACATCCCTCCTCAAGACCATGCTTCTCCAACGTCCTCCATCCTTTCTTCTTTTGAAGATTTTAACAGCGGGGCCCCCATGTGGTGTGACTGTTGTTCGATTTTCTTCACGCCTTCTCTCGTATCCCAATGAACAGTGCGTCTCTCGTCCGAACTCAGGCTTACCTTCCGCTCTCCTGTTCCCGAGGGCTTTGTTTATCGGAAACGGGGCTCCCGAAGCTCATTTCTCGAAAGGTTGAAATAAACGCACTCGACGAGAGTAATTTGGGGATGATTAACGGCATTTGACGCATCATCTTTTCTCATCCCCGTTTTTAAGGTTCTCTGTTCCCTAAGGTATACACTTTTCAATGTCCAAATGACTTTAATGCAATTTGTACTTTTAGGTGTAAATCTGATTGATATCGGCTGCTATTTTGCATTCTTTTTTTACCAGGTTGGAATCCCTCTCGTATATTAATTCAAGAAAAGCGCTCAAGAGCCCTTGATAGTCCAGCCTCTCCCTTGTTTTAGGCGGCTTCTAATCCTTCCTACCACACCCGTACGGCACTAGCCATGCCAATATCCATTCATTGGGCAGGGTGATAAATATATGTATACTAAAAAATAGATACAATAGATAGAAAATAACAAAAACATTAATAATTTATGTATTTTTCATAAAAATTCACAAAATTGTATCTTTCAGTAAATTTTATCAAGTGTTATTATATAATTTTTAATCTTTTTAAAAAATTAATCTGTTAATATTACAAAACTGAACATCCATAAATTATTCTTCAAATTTTCAACTTATAAATCAATAGACTATAAACATTTATTAATAATAAACGTGACATCTTAAAAATCAGCTTAAAATACCTAAAACAGAACTGTACATCTCTTCATATAACAAGAATCAAATTTTTACACGGGAAGAATAACATTATTGCTATTTATATATCAATTCCTTATATTTCTCCTACAATAATAACAATTACATAAAATTTTAACAATTTAAATAAATATAACTGGTTCTAAAATTGCAAAAAAACCTATAAAGTATTTAGTTAAATGAAGAGTAGGAAACGAAAGTTAGCTACAAGTACCAATAAGGGTTTTAAGACAGGTTGATTGGAGATGGTTCTCATGAACATTAAAAGCTTTGTTTTTTTTTACTATCGAACGAAGTGGTATTGATACAAAAGATAAGAGGATAACCAACTGAAAATGAGACTCAATAGCCCTCATTATCTCCAAGGCGAGATTAATTTTTAATTACTAATTCCATCTCAAAAATATTAGTTTAATGAATTGTACGTTTACTGAAAAAATAAATCCTTTCGGTTTGTCTAGACTGTGTTGAAAATGAATCATAAATAAATCCCCATTATTAACACCGTTAAAGCAACTGCATAAAATGGAATAATAGTTCACAACATTAACATCACACTGTCCGTGGACACGCAAACTCAGGGGAGTATATTCGCATCTTCATAGCTACTCCTGTTCGAATGGACTCTTAATTCTTTGTGCTTCTGTCTGATTTTGCGGCTCACCTTAACCCCTACAACCTTTTTTTCTGAGGTGCAAAACCTTAAAAATCGAAGTCCCACCCTGAAGTATCGTCCGGAGGGGGTTCGTCTTTATCCGGCGGGTATTCGTCGAAATTGCTACAGTCGATGACTGATGAAATACGCGGGATGATGGGCGGAGCTAAGGTTCTTTCTTTGAGGGCTTCCCAGTAGAAGCCTTCAAACCACCTGGCAAAAGGTAATAGAGGCATTAAAGGAAAGCCAGATTTTTTTTTCCCTCTGTATTTGTTAGAAAGGGTCCCGTTAGCAAAGTTTAGGTTTTATTTTGGGAGGAGATGGTTCGGAGTCCCCTTAAAACTCTCTATAGAGATGTGTTGTGTTTTTCCACGAATGACGTCAGGCCGGCATCGAATTAAAAACTATCGCTACCAAAACTTTGACTGTACGTTGGAAACCCTAACTACGTACATAAACGGAATACTTTTGGTGGGGCATAAACAAGAAAGAATTTGATTTAAACTTATGGTAAACATGAAGATCAGCGGCGCGAACGATGGGACGCAAAATATTTCGTCCCTGTTTCACTTTTTTGGAGTAAATTCAAGGGACTGCTTGTGGAGGGTTTATCACTGCGGAGGGACCCCCTCTACGATGATCCTGAGTTTCAATCAATTGGGGGGTCTGGGGGCACAGCTCCCCCCCCCCAGTATATAATCATAATTGTTTTTATTTAACCAAACGCGCATGAATATACATGCGCGGGTGAACAAAACATACACGCAAAAAATATACTTTTTCGAGCGTGCCACCGATCTTCATGTTTACCAAACTTATGAGGGCTTTTAGAAGTTAATTAAGGGGGAGGGGGGGGGGGCGCTACAAAGGTTATATTTGATTTCACTCATTTTCAGACTACTCGCCAGCACTTGAATAAACAAAGCAGAGCTACGACGTCATAATATTCGTAAATTGCAAAAGTCCTGGAAAATGGAGTCAAGATTCGAAACCTATTGTAAACCCTTTTTTTTTACATACAACGAAAGGATGAAATTAAAAGTATATGAAAGAGGATATTCTTAAGGTTTAGAACGGATCATAAGATAGTCTGGCCTAGCCTAGGATTACTTTCATCCAAGATCCAACAAGAATTATCTGGGTGGATATTATTACTCGTGCGCTAGCCTAATACAGTGTGGGCCGATTAAATGTTAGCCAACGAATCGTGTTTAGTGGGATTCGTACCAAAGAACATATATTCTTTACCAACTTCATCTGCGCCAAAATTGAGCATAACAACAGTCCAAAGGACTCTTAGTAAATGACAACAATTTTGAACGATTAATAACCCAAGTAAGCATAACATAATTTCACAGATGACAAAAGCCACAAGGGCCTATCAAAGGTCATCCATCCGCATCTGTCAAAACCCACCCACAAAATGCATCCATAGGATTGTGTGAGATCATGCATCTACAATATACAATTTAAACAATCCCTAGGATTGTGTCAGATCATGCATGTACAATATTCAATTTGAACCATCCACAAGAATGTGTCAAAAACAAAAAGCATCATCATCAAGACTCGTCAAAATCCAAATCAATCATAATATAACAATAATAAAAACCTACATCCACAGGAATGACTCCAGAATACACCCCGAAGTTAACCCTCCCTCCCTATATAATCATCTAATCTGCGTTTGAAAACATTCAAGTTTGGACTATCTACCGTCTCAGATGGCAAACTATTCCAGTAATCTACCACTCTTATTAGTGAAAAAATATTTTCTAACATCCAACCTGCACCTCTGTTTTTTAAAATTTTTAAGTGGTGACCCCTAGTCCTATTACTACCTTCCAACTCAAATAACTTGCTACGATCCAACTTATCCATCCCAGAACAGATTTTAAAAAGCTCAATCATATCTCCCCTCACACATCTTCTCTCAAATGAGAACATATTTAATACCCTCAGTCTATCTTGATATTCAAGGTGCTTCAGGGAAGGTATTATTTTTGTTGCCCTCCTTTGTAACATAACATAACATAATTACACGGATGACAAAAGCCACAAGGGCCTATCAAAGGTCATCCGCCTCCGTCAAAACCCACCCACAAAAAGCACCATCACCAGGGGAAGACAAAATCAAAGTCCCCCACAATATAATATAACAGATGACAAAAGCCACAAGGGCTCATCATAGGTCATCCGAGTCAAACGGCCTCTTTTTTAAGGCACCCACACTCACAGGAAAACTACATCCAGAGGATTGCATCCAAGAACAAGGGTATCACCAATCAAGGCTTGTCAAGAACTAAATCATGCAGCTATAGATATATACAAACAATATTAATATATACAAAACTTAGGAACCATCACAACCTTCCCTTCCCATAAACTCATCCAACCTACTCTTAAATACATTTAGATTTGGACTACCTACTACCCTCTGCGGCAATTTGTTCCAGAAGTCTACCACTCTATTGGTGAAAAAATATTTTCTTAAATCCAACCTACACCCTTGCTTTTTAATTTTCAAGTGGTGACCTCTAGTCCAATTTCCATCATCTAACTCAAAAAACTTGCTAACATCCAATTTATCTATCCCTGAAAAAATTTTAAAGAGCTCAATCATATCCCCTCTCACACACCTCCTTTCGAACGAGAACATATTTAATACCCTCAGTCTATCTTCATATTCAAGGTGCCTCAGGGAAGGAATAATCTTTGTTGCCCTCCGTTGCACTGACTCAAGAAGGTTAATATCGTGTCTAAAATGTGGGGACCATGCCTGTATACAGTACTCTAGATGTGGCCTAACATAAGAGTTATAGAGTTTAAGAATAACCTCCTTACTTTTGTAACTGACATTTCTCTTAATAAAACCCAGCACTCTATTTGCCCTATTTCTTGCTTCAATACACTGCTTAGAAAACCTTAATGACTTATCTATTACTACTCCTAGATCTTTCTCATCCTCCACTGAGCTCAGCCAATGCCCATCCATTTCATAGTTAAATTCTCTATTATCTTTTCCCATGTTAATAACTTTGCACTTATCAAGGTTGAAAGTCATTTGCCACTTATGTGCCCAGGATAACAATTTATTTAAGTCCCCCTGCACTTTAAAATTATCATCAATATCTTTAACTACAGCTGCTAATTTGGTATCATCCGCAAAAATTGACACTTTATTATTAACTGCCTCCCCAAGATCATTTATATAGATGACAAATAATAATGGACCGAGAACTGATCCCTGAGGAACCCCACTGATAACATCCCTCCACTCTGACTTTACACCATTTAGCACTACCCTTTGCTTCCTGTCTTTCAGCCACTCAGCTATCCAATTTGAAACACCCCCACATATCCCAATCATTTTTAATTTATGAACTAGTCTCCTGTGTGGTACCTTAGCAGGTTGATGTCATGTCTAAAATGTGGTGACGATGCTTGTATACAGTACGCTAAATGTGGTCTAACATAACAACATAACATAACATAATTACACGGATGACAAAAGCCACAAGGGCCTATCAAAGGTCATCCGCCTCCGTCAAAACCCACCCACAAAAAGCACCATCACCAGGGGAAGACAAAATCAAAGTCCCCCACAATATAATAGATGACAAGAGCCACAAGGGCTCATCATAGGTCATCCGAGTCAAACGGCCTCTTTTTTAAGGCACCCACACTCACAGGAAAACTACATCCAGAGGATTGCATCCAAGAACAAGGGTATCACCAATCAAGGCTTGTCAAGAACTAAATCATGCAGCTATAGATATATACAAACAATATTAATATATACAAAACTTAGGAACCATCACAACCTTCCCTTCCCATAAACTCATCCAACCTACTCTTAAATACATTTAGATTTGGACTACCTACTACCCTCTGCGGCAATTTGTTCCAGAAGTCTACCACTCTATTGGTGAAAAAATATTTTCTTAAATCCAACCTACACCCTTGCTTTTTAATTTTCAAGTGGTGACCTCTAGTCCAATTTCCATCATCTAACTCAAAAAACTTGCTAACATCCAATTTATCTATCCCTGAAAAAATTTTAAAGAGCTCAATCATATCCCCTCTCACACACCTCCTTTCGAACGAGAACATATTTAATACCCTCAGTCTATCTTCATATTCAAGGTGCCTCAGGGAAGGAATAATCTTTGTTGCCCTCCGTTGCACTGACTCAAGAAGGTTAATATCGTGTCTAAAATGTGGGGACCATGCCTGTATACAGTACTCTAGATGTGGCCTAACATAAGAGTTATAGAGTTTAAGAATAACCTCCTTACTTTTGTAACTGACATTTCTCTTAATAAAACCCAGCACTCTATTTGCCCTATTTCTTGCTTCAATACACTGCTTAGAAAACCTTAATGACTTATCTATTACTACTCCTAGATCTTTCTCATCCTCCACTGAGCTCAGCCAATGCCCATCCATTTCATAGTTAAATTCTCTATTATCTTTTCCCATGTTAATAACTTTGCACTTATCAAGGTTGAAAGTCATTTGCCACTTATGTGCCCAGGATAACAATTTATTTAAGTCCCCCTGCACTTTAAAATTATCATCAATATCTTTAACTACAGCTGCTAATTTGGTATCATCCGCAAAAATTGACACTTTATTATTAACTGCCTCCCCAAGATCATTTATATAGATGACAAATAATAATGGACCGAGAACTGATCCCTGAGGAACCCCACTGATAACATCCCTCCACTCTGACTTTACACCATTTAGCACTACCCTTTGCTTCCTGTCTTTCAGCCACTCAGCTATCCAATTTGAAACACCCCCACATATCCCAATCATTTTTAATTTATGAACTAGTCTCCTGTGTGGTACCTTAGCAGGTTGATGTCATGTCTAAAATGTGGTGACGATGCTTGTATACAGTACGCTAAATGTGGTCTAACATAACAACATAACATAACATAATTACACGGATGACAAAAGCCACAAGGGCCTATCAAAGGTCATCCGCCTCCGTCAAAACCCACCCACAAAAAGCACCATCACCAGGGGAAGACAAAATCAAAGTCCCCCACAATATAATAGATGACAAGAGCCACAAGGGCTCATCATAGGTCATCCGAGTCAAACGGCCTCTTTTTTAAGGCACCCACACTCACAGGAAAACTACATCCAGAGGATTGCATCCAAGAACAAGGGTATCACCAATCAAGGCTTGTCAAGAACTAAATCATGCAGCTATAGATATATACAAACAATATTAATATATACAAAACTTAGGAACCATCACAACCTTCCCTTCCCATAAACTCATCCAACCTACTCTTAAATACATTTAGATTTGGACTACCTACTACCCTCTGCGGCAATTTGTTCCAGAAGTCTACCACTCTATTGGTGAAAAAATATTTTCTTAAATCCAACCTACACCCTTGCTTTTTAATTTTCAAGTGGTGACCTCTAGTCCAATTTCCATCATCTAACTCAAAAAACTTGCTAACATCCAATTTATCTATCCCTGAAAAAATTTTAAAGAGCTCAATCATATCCCCTCTCACACACCTCCTTTCGAACGAGAACATATTTAATACCCTCAGTCTATCTTCATATTCAAGGTGCCTCAGGGAAGGAATAATCTTTGTTGCCCTCCGTTGCACTGACTCAAGAAGGTTAATATCGTGTCTAAAATGTGGGGACCATGCCTGTATACAGTACTCTAGATGTGGCCTAACATAAGAGTTATAGAGTTTAAGAATAACCTCCTTACTTTTGTAACTGACATTTCTCTTAATAAAACCCAGCACTCTATTTGCCCTATTTCTTGCTTCAATACACTGCTTAGAAAACCTTAATGACTTATCTATTACTACTCCTAGATCTTTCTCATCCTCCACTGAGCTCAGCCAATGCCCATCCATTTCATAGTTAAATTCTCTATTATCTTTTCCCATGTTAATAACTTTGCACTTATCAAGGTTGAAAGTCATTTGCCACTTATGTGCCCAGGATAACAATTTATTTAAGTCCCCCTGCACTTTAAAATTATCATCAATATCTTTAACTACAGCTGCTAATTTGGTATCATCCGCAAAAATTGACACTTTATTATTAACTGCCTCCCCAAGATCATTTATATAGATGACAAATAATAATGGACCGAGAACTGATCCCTGAGGAACCCCACTGATAACATCCCTCCACTCTGACTTTACACCATTTAGCACTACCCTTTGCTTCCTGTCTTTCAGCCACTCAGCTATCCAATTTGAAACACCCCCACATATCCCAATCATTTTTAATTTATGAACTAGTCTCCTGTGTGGTACCTTAGCAGGTTGATGTCATGTCTAAAATGTGGTGACGATGCTTGTATACAGTACGCTAAATGTGGTCTAACATAACAACATAACATAACATAATTACACGGATGACAAAAGCCACAAGGGCCTATCAAAGGTCATCCGCCTCCGTCAAAACCCACCCACAAAAAGCACCATCACCAGGGGAAGACAAAATCAAAGTCCCCCACAATATAATAGATGACAAGAGCCACAAGGGCTCATCATAGGTCATCCGAGTCAAACGGCCTCTTTTTTAAGGCACCCACACTCACAGGAAAACTACATCCAGAGGATTGCATCCAAGAACAAGGGTATCACCAATCAAGGCTTGTCAAGAACTAAATCATGCAGCTATAGATATATACAAACAATATTAATATATACAAAACTTAGGAACCATCACAACCTTCCCTTCCCATAAACTCATCCAACTTACTCTTAAATACATTTAGATTTGGACTACCTACTACCCTCTGCGGCAATTTGTTCCAGAAGTCTACCACTCTATTGGTGAAAAAATATTTTCTTAAATCCAACCTACACCCTTGCTTTTTAATTTTCAAGTGGTGACCTCTAGTCCAATTTCCATCATCTAACTCAAAAAACTTGCTAACATCCAATTTATCTATCCCTGAAAAAATTTTAAAGAGCTCAATCATATCCCCTCTCACACACCTCCTTTCGAACGAGAACATATTTAATACCCTCAGTCTATCTTCATATTCAAGGTGCCTCAGGGAAGGAATAATCTTTGTTGCCCTCCGTTGCACTGCCTCAAGAAGGTTAATATCGTGTCTAAAATGTGGGGACCATGCCTGTATACAGTACTCTAGATGTGGCCTAACATAAGAGTTATAGAGTTTAAGAATAACCTCCTTACTTTTGTAACTGACATTTCTCTTAATAAAACCCAGCACTCTATTTGCCCTATTTCTTGCTTCAATACACTGCTTAGAAAACCTTAATGACTTATCTATTACTACTCCTAGATCTTTCTCATCCTCCACTGAGCTCAGCCAATGCCCATCCATTTCATAGTTAAATTCTCTATTATCTTTTCCCATGTTAATAACTTTGCACTTATCAAGGTTGAAAGTCATTTGCCACTTATGTGCCCAGGATAACAATTTATTTAAGTCCCCCTGCACTTTAAAATTATCATCAATATCTTTAACTACAGCTGCTAATTTGGTATCATCCGCAAAAATTGACACTTTATTATTAACTGCCTCCCCAAGATCATTTATATAGATGACAAATAATAATGGACCGAGAACTGATCCCTGAGGAACCCCACTGATAACATCCCTCCACTCTGACTTTACACCATTTAGCACTACCCTTTGCTTCCTGTCTTTCAGCCACTCAGCTATCCAATTTGAAACACCCCCACATATCCCAATCATTTTTAATTTATGAACTAGTCTCCTGTGTGGTACCTTAGCAGGTTGATGTCATGTCTAAAATGTGGTGACGATGCTTGTATACAGTACGCTAAATGTGGTCTAACATAACAACATAACATAACATAATTACACGGATGACAAAAGCCACAAGGGCCTATCAAAGGTCATCCGCCTCCGTCAAAACCCACCCACAAAAAGCACCATCACCAGGGGAAGACAAAATCAAAGTCCCCCACAATATAATAGATGACAAGAGCCACAAGGGCTCATCATAGGTCATCCGAGTCAAACGGCCTCTTTTTTAAGGCACCCACACTCACAGGAAAACTACATCCAGAGGATTGCATCCAAGAACAAGGGTATCACCAATCAAGGCTTGTCAAGAACTAAATCATGCAGCTATAGATATATACAAACAATATTAATATATACAAAACTTAGGAACCATCACAACCTTCCCTTCCCATAAACTCATCCAACTTACTCTTAAATACATTTAGATTTGGACTACCTACTACCCTCTGCGGCAATTTGTTCCAGAAGTCTACCACTCTATTGGTGAAAAAATATTTTCTTAAATCCAACCTACACCCTTGCTTTTTAATTTTCAAGTGGTGACCTCTAGTCCAATTTCCATCATCTAACTCAAAAAACTTGCTAACATCCAATTTATCTATCCCTGAAAAAATTTTAAAGAGCTCAATCATATCCCCTCTCACACACCTCCTTTCGAACGAGAACATATTTAATACCCTCAGTCTATCTTCATATTCAAGGTGCCTCAGGGAAGGAATAATCTTTGTTGCCCTCCATTGCACTGCCTCAAGAAGGTTAATATCGTGTCTAAAATGTGGGGACCATGCCTGTATACAGTACTCTAGATGTGGCCTAACATAAGAGTTATAGAGTTTAAGAATAACCTCCTTACTTTTGTAACTGACATTTCTCTTAATAAAACCCAGCACTCTATTTGCCCTATTTCTTGCTTCAATACACTGCTTAGAAAACCTTAATGACTTATCTATTACTACTCCTAGATCTTTCTCATCCTCCACTGAGCTCAGCCAATGCCCATCCATTTCATAGTTAAATTCTCTATTATCTTTTCCCATGTTAATAACTTTGCACTTATCAAGGTTGAAAGTCATTTGCCACTTATGTGCCCAGGATAACAATTTATTTAAGTCCCCCTGCACTTTAAAATTATCATCAATATCTTTAACTACAGCTGCTAATTTGGTATCATCCGCAAAAATTGACACTTTATTATTAACTGCCTCCCCAAGATCATTTATATAGATGACAAATAATAATGGACCGAGAACTGATCCCTGAGGAACCCAACTGATAACATCCCTCCACTCTGACTTTACACCATTTAGCACTACCCTTTGCTTCCTGTCTTTCAGCCACTCAGCTATCCAATTTGAAACACCCCCACATATCCCAATCATTTTTAATTTATGAACTAGTCTCCTGTGTGGTACCTTAGCAGGTTGATGTCATGTCTAAAATGTGGTGACGATGCTTGTATACAGTACGCTAAATGTGGTCTAACATAACAACATAACATAACATAATTACACGGATGACAAAAGCCACAAGGGCCTATCAAAGGTCATCCGCCTCCGTCAAAACCCACCCACAAAAAGCAACATCACCAGGGGAAGACAAAATCAAAGTCCCCCACAATATAATAGATGACAAGAGCCACAAGGGCTCATCATAGGTCATCCGAGTCAAACGGCATCTTTTTTAAGGCACCAAAACTCCCAGGAAAATACATCCAGAGGATTGCATCAGAAACAAGGGTATCACCAATCAAGGCTTGTCAAGAACTAAATCATGCAGCTATAGATATATACAAACAATATTAATATATACAAAACTTAGGAACCATCACATCCTTTCCCTCCCATAAACTCATCCAACCTACTCTTAAATACATTTAGATTTGGATTACCTCCTACCCTCTGCGGCAATTTGTTCCAGAAGTCTACCACTATATTGGTGAAAAAATATTTTCTTAAATCCAACCTACACCCTTGCTTTTTAATTTTCAAGTGGTGACCTCTAGTCCGATTTCCATCATCTAACTCAAAAAACTTGCTAACATCCAATTTATCTATCCCGGAAAATTTTTTAAAGAGCTCAATCATATTCCCTCTCACACACCTCCTTTCGAACGAGAACATATTTAATACCCTCAGTCTATCTATATATTCAAGGTGCCTCAGGGAAGGAATAATCTTTGTTGCCCTCCGTTGCACTGACTCGAGAAGGTTAATATTGTGTCTAAAATGTGGGGACCAAACCTGTATACAGTACTCTAGATGTGGCCTAACATAAGAGTTATAGAGTTTAAGAATAACCTCCTTACTTTTGTAACTGACATTTCTCTTAATAAAACCCAGCACTCTATTTGCCCTATTTCTTGCTTCAATACACTGCTTAGAAAACCTTAATGACTTATCTATTACTACTCCTAGATCTTTCTCATCCTCTACTGAGCTCAGCCAATGCCCATCCATTTCATAGTTAAATTCTCTATTATCTTTTCCCATGTTAATAACTTTGCACTTATCTAGGTTGAAAGTCATTTGCCACTTATGTGCCCAGGATAACAATTTATTTAAATCCTCCTGCACTTTAAAATTATCATCAATATCTTTAACTACAGCTGCTAATTTGGTATCATCCACAAAAATTGACACTTTATTATTAACTGCCTCCCCAAGATCGTTTATATAGATGACAAATAATAATGGACCGAGAACTGATCCCTGAGGAACCCCACTGATAACATCCCTCCACTCTGACTTTACACCATTTAGCACTACCCTTTGCTTCCTGTCTTTCAGCCACTCAGCTATCCAATTTGAAACACCCCCACATATCCCAATCATTTTTAATTTATGAACTAGTCTCCTATGTGGTACCTTATCAAATGCTTTACTAAAATCTAAGTAAATTATATCTACATTCTCTCCCTTATCTACTTGATCTGTTACAAACTCCAGAAAGTCTAGTAAGTTAGTCAAACATGATCTACCTGATCTAAACCCATGCTGAGCATCGCTGATTAACCCCTCCCTCTCTAGATGTTGGCAAATCCCTTTTTTAACTATTTTCTCAAGAGTTTTACAGACTACAGGAGTTAGGCTAACCGGTCTAAAGTGATTTTGGATCCTCTTTACTACCCTTCTTGAAAATAGGGACTGCATTCGCTCTCTTGTAGCTAACATTCCTCTCAATGTATCCTAGCACCTTATTTGCTCTATTTTTTGCCTCAATACACTGCTTTGAAAACTTTAGTGACCTATCTACTACTACGCCTAAGTCCTTCTCATCCTCAACTGAATTTAGCCAATGCCCATCCATTTCATAGCTAAATTCCCTATTATCCCTTCCCATGTTAAGAACTTTGCATTTTTTAAGGTTAAAGTCATCTGTCACTTCTGAGCTCAACCTAATAACCTATTTAAGTCACTCTGCACTTTAACGTTACCCTCAACTTCTTTGACTACAGATGCCAATTTAGTGTCAGCAGCAAAAATTGACACTTTGCTATTTACAGCCTCCCCAAGATCATTTATATAAACTATGAATAATAAAGGGACTAGAACGGATCCCTGAGGTACCCACTGATAACGTCCCTCCAATGTGACCTCAGCTATCCAATTCAAAACTTTACCACATATCCCATGCATTTTTAATTTGTGAACTAATCTCAGATGTGGAACTTTATCAAAATATTTGCTAAAATCTAAGTAAATTACATCACTATTCTCTTCCATATCTAATTGTTTAGTAACATAATCCATAAAATCTAGTGAATTTGTTAAACACGATTTACCTATTTTATGCCCATGCTGAGCATCATCTATTAACCTACCACACTCTAGATGGTCAGAAATCACCTTCTTAACTATCTTCACAAGAATTTTACAAACGATAGAAGTTAAGCTTACCAGCCTAAGTTATTTGGGTCTTCTTTACTTCCCTTTTTAAAAATTGGCACTACATTCGCTAATTTCCAATCATTAGGTATTTCTCCAAACTCTAGTGATCGAGTATATATCTTCTCAAGAGCTACTGCAATACTATCTACACCTTCTTTGAGTAACCTAGAATGAATGTTGTCTGGGCGGATGACTTACTAGTATTTAAGTCCAATATAATCCCTTAAATTATTTCCCTGTTCACTATTAACGGTATTCAACACTACTTTCCTTGACCTATAATTATCATCAATTAATCTATCTTGATTCTCTTGCGTAAATACTGAAGAAAAATGATCATTAAGAACCTCTACTATTTCCTCATCAGATCTTTCAAAACCCTTTCATGTCTAATAGGCCCCTATTTTATCACTGTTAGATTTGTTATTAATTCTATAATAGCTAAATAATTTTCTTGGGTCTTTATAATTATTTTTAGCTAAATTCATTTCTGCCGCCCTTTTGCTCTTTTTAATAATCTTATTTAGCTCATTTCTGGTCGACCTATAATGATTTAAATTCTCAAAAGTACTTTCTCTCTGTAATCTTTGGTATGCCCTTTTCTTCTCAGAAATTTTCCTAGCTATCTCCTGATTCCACCACAACGACTCCCTACATTTCTTCCTAATAGGCTTCATTGGAATAGACTGCACCTGGACTATGTTTAGTATAGTCTTAAAAGTGTCACACATCTCATAAGCATTCTTTCCCCTGAATTCTATATTGCACCTGATCATATTTAGCAAGTTTCGTAATTTATTGTAATCTCCCCTATAAAAATTTGGAGTTTTTGTGGAGTTTGTTGATGTTCTACCTTTCACTATTTCCAAGTTAAAATGAACCATCTGATGATCACTATTTCCCAATCCTTCCCCGACAGTCATTTCCTGAACCAAGCGATTATCATTTGAAAGAACTAGATCTAATATATTGGCACCCCTTTTTGGCTTATTAACAAATTGAGTCAAAAGATTATCCTCCAAGGATTTTATAAACTTACAACTTGCTCTATTACTTCCTATTATATTTTCCCAATCCACAGAATTTAAATTAAAGTCACCAAGAATAACCATCTTCACATCCTTTCCTTATTTCCACAGCTCATCAATACAGTCAGTCTGTCCGGGTGGTCTGTAAAAGGCTCCCAAGTGTATTATCCTATTTTTACTGACCCTAATATCTATCCACAGTGACTCAACTTCTTCTTGCTTTATAGAATTATTTAGATTTGAAGAAATGCTATTTCTGATATGAATAATCAACCCACCACCAGTCCTATCTCTCCTTTGACTAATGTACATATCATAACCCTGTAGTTCAAATTCACTCAAGTCGTCATTAAATTTATTTTCGTTAACCCATGATTCTATTATACATATTATATCTATATTTTCATCAATAATATAACTAAATAACTTTCTTATTTCTAAGACTACGAACATTGGTATAAAGACAACTCAGCGCTCCTATCACTGAAGCACCTCTTTTAGAATGTATACCTTCCGCTCTATCACCTCTGCATCTCTTTCTTTCCCCTGCCCCCTATCAGTAACTAGTTTCACACCTGCAAAGACCCAACGACACTATCTAACTCCTGCCACAACACATTAACCCCAGCCAGGCTTAGATGGAGTCCATCCAATGCATACAATGCTTTATTCTCATAAACCATTCTAAACATCTACAAACACTTATCCCGACTCCTCACACAGGCCTTTCATATACTCATTCAGTCCAATTGGCCGAGACAACCATTCCATCCCCACATCCAATCTCGGAAGCACACCTGAAACAACGCATTTCACTCTACTTTCACTCACCCTTTCAACTAACCTTTTTTACTTCTCTTGTAACTCACATGAGCCCACCTTCTTTACATCATTTACTCCCACATGCGTCACTTCAGTCATCCTCCTAGTCCGCCTAGGCCTAGCATTGCCCTCCCTCCTGTTCTCATTCAAACTACCACTTATTTCACTTTCTGCCACAACCACATTAGACAAATCACTTTCAGCCTCTTCCTCTCTCAGGCCATCGAATCTGTTAGTCAACCTAACAGGTTCCATGTCCCTCTTACTCACAGACCTAACCTGTCCTAACCTATCTATTCTATCCATATTCACCCACCATTCATCTTCACTCACACCAGTCACTTCTTTCTCTCCAGTCCCTAGTCTAGGCCTATTTTCCACCCTCCTGGTCCCAGCTACATTCATGCGTACACTCGCATCCCTTCTCACTTCATTCACCAACTCACTTAATCTCTTGCATTCATCACGCAACCGACTCACCTCCCTACCAAAGCCATATTTGCACTAGTCACATAACACACCGGGCAATTCAGATACATTTGCTTTTCTTTCAACAGCACAAAAAATCACAAACTACATACTGCTTACATCAAAAGGCATACTCACTTCATCCAAAGCAACAGCCATACTGAGAAACTTTTCAAAAATATAATTCAAAATTCCTTTAGTATTATGTATAATACTCAAAGTTAACTATCTTCCCGAACTTAAATATATTACACCGAAAAATCCAAAATGAAAAACTGTCACTGAATGGAGAGCTCACTGAGAACACATCCGATCGCTACCGAGGCTGTTTGTCCTTCCGGCGCGGATTCCAATAGAAGTATACCTACTAATTCAAACAACTAATTTTGATAGTTTTGATCAGTAAAATATAGCTGCTGAGACATTTGTGAAAAAGAATGTATAGGAAAAAAACAACAACCCCACAAACATCTAATATTTGAATTCAAGCTTTCAATTTTATATTCAAATCTTCAGTGACGATCATCTTTTCAATTAAAGTATTAGAAATTATACTTCAGTTCTATTTTTGTAGTTGTCTTAATAGCCATATTTTAATGATCAATGATCGATCCCCTTTTTGATTTTTCGATAATTAGGTTTGCTTCCCTTGTATCAGGAGTTGCCTTTATTCAGGTTTATTATCATTCTGAGTTGTCATTTTCTAGGAGTCCTTCTGATTGTTATTAGACTCATTTTTTAGGCATATGAAAATGGTAAAGTATATATGATCTGTGTTACATATCCTGCTAAGAAGGATACGTTGGTTAACATTTAAACGACCCACACTGTATGAGGCTGGCGCGCATCGAATAATCAATATCCAATGCGATAAAAATTCTTTCTTGTTGGATCTTGGATGAAAGTGAAGCTAGGCTAGGCTACCTTATGTCATGTTCTAAACCTTAAGAATTCCCTCTTTCATATACTCTGCATTTCATATTTCTAGCTCAAGGCTTAAGGATATAGAAAAGTTCAAAATCAGACATATTTTTAGTCGTGACCCTGTACATAGAAAGAGCACTGGCACTCACAGACAAAAAAGCGCCCGTACACCAGTCATCTACTAGCTTAAAAAACCTTAAGAAATTGCCTCATAAATCTGTTGCATACGCCCTTAAATGCCTATTTAACTAAAACGGGTGAAATAGAACTTTAAATCTATACATATCTTTGAAAAATATTATGATTCTGTTTCTAATGTAAAACAAACTCCTTTTGTACTTACCAACAACTTGTTTCCAAATAGCCAACTGTGAGAAAATTTTATTTTTGAAATAACTTTTCACATTATTGGGTTAAATGAAATAAAAATGAATGTTTAACAAGTAATGAGGCAATTTCTCTCTTATTGTTTTCAATCCCATTACGTGTTCGAAATTTCTTCCCGACATTTCTTAATCTTGGCCTCCCTCACTTCTTTTCACTTCATCCTCTTTAGATGACAAAAAAAAAATACCTTGTTGTACTGTATAATGTGGGTAGGCAGGAAGAAGCATATGTCCAAAATTTGTCTTCGAGGATGCAAAATGAGCGATGTATCAGGGTATGGAACCAATAAGTGGAAGAAAACCAATAAGTGGAAGAAACCGTTAAAGCTGTGGATGAGGCTGAGATGCTATAAAAGATGGAGATTGTATAATGAAATGGATCTGGTGATTGTATTCCAAGACATTTGAAAGTTGAACAGTAGCCGAATCCTGTAAGAATGCTGTATAAGAGAAAAGGGTGAGGAAGGTATGTTCAAAAACTACAGTGGAATAGGACTTTTCAGTGTTGTTTACAAAAGGTCTTTTGGAAATCTCTGATTAATCGTCTAGTCAAAATAACAGGTGATGGACGGATAAAGGTTGGGTGGATCAAGGGTTTGCGTTATGGCGGTTAACTGAGAAAGTATTGAATAAGAGGTGTATGCTTGGCTTATGGATCGAGAGAATGATAGAGAAGTGTTACGGCAGGTTCTAAAATGGGGGGAGTGGGTGGTAATCTGTTGATGGTGTCAAAAGTTATGTTGAAAGTAAGGTTTACTTTAGAGTGAAAGATGGTCGAGAAGAGTGGTTTTATATATGTGTGATGTGGTGCCGTGTTTTTTTTAAATATATTTATGGGTGAAGTGGTGAGATAAATATGAATGTTAATGAATAAAAAGGGTGAGATAGGCAGAGGGAATGGTTAGGTATGGGTTGTAATTTGGTATACTAGTAAACTTCAACAGGTTGTGTGAGTAGGAGCTAAAAGGAAATGCTGAAAAGAGTTGTCTTGCTATTGGCGGGGGGTGACATGCGATATTAGAGACACTTTGGTGTATTGTAAGAGAGAGTGGTGCAGATGCGTCAGATTTTGACTACAAGATTTGAAGTGGTAGGAATGTTTCAAGGGGGAGCTTGAGAGTATGCTGGTGCCAACATTAGTGTATGGGAGTGAGATTCTGCCATGGAAAGAGAAAGGTCTCGAGTGAGAAGAGTGCACATGGACAATTTGAGAGGGATGCTTGATGTGGGAAGTGTAGATAGAGTGATGAACGATTGGGAAAGTGATATTTATAGTGTAAGGAAGGTTGTGACTAAGTGTTCTGGTGATGTGTTTGCAGGTAAGAGGAATGGATGGAAATAGACCACATAAAAGGTGGTTTGGTTTTGGGAATGAATGTTCGAAAGAGAAAGGACTGACTGAGGGCCACCTGTATAATATTATGCAGGTGCTACAGCACATAGCACCCCATCTCTTCGAAGGATCGATTTGGTGTGGAAAAAAATGGGGGAGAGCTTTGTGCTTTGTATGTACATAATGGGTGTAAGAGGGTAAGTAATTTGAGCTAGTCCGACGTCTCATCATTATTTAAAGATTTCATTATCCCATAAGCGTTCCTCGCAGTAGAGTACCGTGTTTAGATTGCTATTCTTGGAGGAGTGGCACCTCCTCCCATGCCCGAGTGCCCGCAATTAACCACTTTGTAGAAAAGCCGTCAATGATAATTTGGCGCCAATATTTTCCCGCGCCAACTGACCAATCCGTTAAGTTCTTGGGGGTTTTAAACTAGTTTTTAACTCCAACTCACCATTTACATCATTTTTAATTCCCTATACATGTATTTGTTAACATTTATCATAATGAAATCTCCCAACCTTTAATATTTGTTTTTATTCCAAATAAACTTTTCATCCCATACTTCTCTTTCTCCTGGGAGACATCAACAGCTGGGACTCAATTGAGCCGAGTGCTGTTCACATTTCCTAGCCTCTTCTTCCCCTAATGGGTGAGTTGTCATCCTTCAACTATTGGTCCCTCTATTCATCTCCACTCTACAAAGCGATACATCCTAATATCTTAAATTTTACTCCAGTTAGATGAAACGTCGCTGGATGTTTTACGTACATACGTGGTTGGTCCGGCAAGCGTCTACTCTACTTAACCCCAAGGAACTAAGTTCCTTTATGAGGGGTCGCCGATTAGTTTGTTCTCCACTTCGCCTTTATCTTAAGGTCATCAACGTTCTTCCCACTACTCACTTCAATTCTGCAAAAGCTAAGAAGTACAACCCAATTATCAGCATAATCTTCCCTTCCCTTTCGGATAGGAATCTATTCTCTCTTTCATCACCGGTCATGTCTTGGGACTACACTTCTTTATATTTTTGCAGCCGGATCTGGCAGAAAGGTCGTTTCCAATCAACTGACAGGAGTAAAGCCGTTGTGGTGCCCATCTTCAAAACAGATTCGGGGCCTGGAAGCTTACGTATATCCTCCTTTGGTCTGCATTTACAGTTCATGCAAGTAATAGAAAGGTTTATTGTTTCACATTTAGTTTCATTGCTTTCCTCCTTTCTTGCCCGTGGTCTCTTGGTCTAAGTAGGATTTTTGCTCACATTTTTATCCCAGTTTAGGCGTGATCCTGCGTTTTTAGGTCACAATGTGGTCCCTTTTTCCCTCTGAAATGCGCGCAGTTGTCCCCCTTCCCCCTCCATCCGCACTGCATTTTAAGCAGACGATCGTTATTTATTTATGAAAGTTTTAGTACTGACTCACCTTTTTAAGCTTTAGCTAGTAAGGACTTACATTTAACCTACCATCCGAAATAGTTTATGCTACAGCATATGCTAGCCATCGCAAAATCTACCAGAATCGGAATTACCTGGTTGTTAACCCCACCCGATGTGGGTTAGCTTCGTTCAGTTTGAGGCGATATTTTCACTCGGATGGGCCGTTGCCTAGGAAGATGATTTTATTTCTACTAGTGCAGCAGATCAATCCTCCTGGTCGCGCATCACGCCCAACTCAAGATAAAATCTCTCTTTCCTATACTTCGAGGATTCAACAATGTTGACTACGGGGATATTTTCACACTTGTTGAGATCAGAACAAGAAATCACGGCTTTAAACTTGAACTGAAGCGTTACAACCGCGATCTGTGTGGAAAGTTTTTCACGTACAGTATCTGCGGTAGTTGGAACGCACTTCCATTGGAAGTTGTCAACAGTGAATCTGTTGACCAGTTCAAGTCAAGACTAGACAGGGTCTTGAAAAATGGCCATGAAAGAACGTAAAGTTTTTGAGCAGATATGTGCCCGCTCGACTGCTAGTCCAAAGGTACCCTCATTGAATGGACGGTAAGGTCTTCTAGGGTACTTTCTTTTCCTGTTGTTACTCCTTATTGTTACCTCTTGCATTCTTTTTTGCGTGTTGAAGGCCCTCCCCTTCATGTATCTGCTGGTCCGATTCTTATGGAAAAATCGGTGTGATTCGTGGACCATGTTTGATACTAGGCTTTCATGGAAGACCTAATATGTCATATCTCATAGCCGCCGCTCTCTGCACCTTCACCCTCTTAAGAGATTTATTTGTCGCAGGCGTCTCTACATCTCACTATGTCGGTCGGCCCCGTTTCGCTTTTCTTTTTTTGTAATAACATTGTAACTATTCGGCCGATTCTAACAAAATTTGAAACCTTTACGTTGTTTTACACTACCTTTCGAATGGTACAATTGACAAAGTCCTCTCAAGGTTAGCCTATGAATTATTTTGTTTTGGCAATAACATCATAACTATTCGGATGATTCTAAATTTGAAACCTTCCCAAGGTTAGCCTTGGAATTGTTGAAGGGTTTGAAGGTCGTAAGGTCATAAATCAGAATAAGGTAGAGCACGCGACCTTTTGGTTAGCAGACCTTTTTCCATTGCGCACTCAGTACAGACAGTTGCATGATGATCTGTATCTACAGTGTCTCGATCCAATTTAAACTAGACTTAGGATGCGAGCTTCTGTCACATATACCTCCGCTTAGCTTCAGGGGCATTATGCCCCATCCCCATCAGTAGTATCTAAGTTGTAATGCAACTTTCCCTCTCGGATCGACAGGCCTTCCAGTCCACTTCCGAGTACTTCTTTTGTCACTGGCGACCATTCTGTGAACCATTGGCCCTCATTTGTCATATTACCATTGCCAGGGTGATTCCTTGGATGATTGCTCTTGAAAAGCTCTTAAAATAATAGCTTACCAGTGGCAAGGCAATGGAGCATACGGGTGTTGTCCGGGCTGACTTCCTTGCTCATATGACCAGGATATGGCCATCTTTACCTATAGCTTCCGATCTACTCACGGTTCATTGACTTGGGATTGTCCTTCCCTTTTTCAAACCGGGCAGGAATGGGTTGGGCGCAGATCACTACCGCCCTATAGCTTTTACCAGCTGTCTGAGAAAGTTGCTAGAGAAGATGGTGACACTGAACTGGTTGCTAGAAACCAATCACTTACTGTCTCCATTTCAGTGCAGTTTTCGCAAGGGTCATAGCACCCTAGACATCTTACTACGTTTCGAGGGATCGGTCCAGAAAGCTTTTTCATTAAACTACCGAGTCTTGGCCATTACTTTTCGACGTTGAGAAAGCCTACGATACAACATGGAGATACGGCGTCTTAAAGCGGCTTTATGATGCGTGTTGGAGACACATACTCTGACCTGCAACCCCAAGAGGAGGGAGTTCCTCAGGACAGCGTTTTAAGTGTTTTATGTAATCTTAATTACGATCAGTGATATAACTTCTTCTCTCCCAGATGGTGTATCGGCGACCCTGTTAGTCGATGACTTGGCACTATACTGTTCCTCACCTCGCCTTCCATCAGCAGCGCATCGGCTGCAACTGACAGTCGATGCGGTCTCGAAAAGTGCACAACTTATTCCCATAAGTTGTGCACTTTTCGAGACCGCATCGACTAAGGCAATGTATTTCCACCGGGGCAAAGGCACTGTTGCTCCACCACTTATCTACCTACAAGGTGTAAAGATAGAATTCTTCTGAGTTTCGGTTTCTGGGCGTAACTCTTGATCCCAAGCTATCCTGGTTACCACACCTACGCAGTCTTCGATCGGGCTGTCTGCGGGCTCTAGACATCTTGAAAGTGCTCTCCCACACGTCATGGGGCAGTGATCGTCAAACACTGTGGTCACTGTTTACTGCCCTCGCCCAATCTAAATTGGACTATGGATGCCAAATTAATTCCTCTGCTTTTCCCTCAGCCCTTAAAATGCTGGACCCGACTCGCAACCTCGGAGTTCGTCTCCCCAGTGGAGCCTTCTGCACTTCTCCCGTCAACAGCCTATACTATGAAAGTGGGGTGCTCACCTTGCCCTATCATCGACTCCAGATCTGCATGCGATACCTCTGCCGTGTACAGCAGGCCCCATGTATCAGAGGTTTACAGATGCCTGTATGCTGCCGAGTCAACTGCAGCATTCGATAAGTTGCCGTCCTTACCCCGCCCTCTGAACCTCCGGATAGGAGATCATCTCTCCAACCTGGGTACTCTAAGGGTCCTTGCCCTTCCGTCGTCACTGAACCCAAGTTGGCGTGCTCCACCTCCCACAGTTTGTACCAGCAAGTGGAGCCTGGATAAGTCGTCCGCGGATCTTTGCTCTCTTAAGAGCCTGTTGCTAGAGCATGCGACCTTACATATACAACACTACCCGATATACACGGATGGTTCCAAATCAGATCGTGGCGTGGGTGGCGCAGCCATCTACTCAGGAGAGTTTTTAACTTTGTCTTTGTCACTGGCAGCTTCTATTTTTACCGCTGAACTTTCAGCCATTCTTTTAGCTTTTAGACTTATCTAAATTTTACCTTTTAAAGATTTTGTCATTTAATTCACTCTTTTAATGCTTCCCATCCCTTAGTCACAGAAATATGCAACTGGCTGGTTCAGAATGCGGCCCGATATCGAGTTATATTTTGTTGGGTCCCCGGGCATGTAGGGGTCCTGGGCAACGAGAGGGTTGATCAAATGGCTCGTTCAGCCTACTCTGTGTTCCCAGATAACTTCATTGCATTATCGAGATTTCTTTTCCTCTAGAAGAGAATATATTCTTTAGTTGTGGCAGGACGAATAGGATGGATGTTCATCATTTAAATTATATAAAATCAAAAATTCTGTTCGCTCTTGGCTCTCAAGACTTCAGAGACTATGGTCCTTAGATGTGGCCCTTTGCCGCGTTGGCATCGGCCACACAAGACTTACCCACGGTCATCTTGTTTGGATTGATGCTCGAATCAGCCCTTGCTGCCGTTTTTGTGGTGAGGACCAGCCGGTCGCCCATCTTCTATTAGAATGTCCTCATTTTGCCACTCTCCGGTCGTCCTGTTTCCCGACTCTTTTATCTATCCCTCCCTTATCCCGCCTTCGTTTCAGTCTGGCCGAAGAATCTTTTAGACCCTCATTTTAATTTTTTTATCACATCGTGGTCTTCTCACTCTTTTATAACTAATTTGATTCTTTTTATTTCCGCTGCCACTTAGAATCAACTTGGATTGGGCAGCTGCCCAACTGGTTCCTTACCTTAATAAGCCTTAAACAATTTTTTGCTCTTCTCTAAACATACCTCTAAGGTCCCCCGATTCTCAATGGACAAGTACTTCAACAAAACTGCTAAAATGTTACAGAGAAGAACCTACTTGTGCTTTTGAATGTCCTTAATGCCTCCTCGTTGATACCCGAGTCTTTCAGCAGGATTATCACGGCACAACCTTTTGATGAGGATCTGGGCATTTTTCGTTATATTTCTTGGGAAATCAACTTGGTCAATTCCCTTTAAAATAGCGTTATAAGTTCTCATGGGATCTTGGCCGGTAAATGGAGGAGTACCTAGGAGAAAAAACGATACCCTGTGATTATCAAATGAAATTTTAAATAATCAAGAACTTAAAATACTGATTAGTTTAGACACGAAGTTGAATAGTAGCAAGCCTGGAAGAGTTCCTAATACTTGGAGGAAAATAAGCTTACAAACCTGTCAGTAATTCGAACATTAGAACTCCCAATGACCAGTAGTCAGCAGATATATCGTGACCTTTGTTCAAAATGACTTCTGGTGCAACATACTCGGGTGTTCCACAGAATGTCCACGTTTTTCTTCCAACCTTTAGAGATATAATATGTGGTGTACTTCCCGACGATTAATGAAAATAACTTAAAATAATTTACTGTATTTCAGGAGTTAAAATACTAGGGTCAGGGTGTCAGCTGCACATTGTAGAAGGCGACTAAATGTGATAACTCTAATAAGTGAAATGCACGGAGACGGGTTAGGAACCCATTTTTACCATAAACCTTTGAATGCTTTAAATAGCCGTGGATTTGGTTAAGTGATTCATCGCCTTCTTTTTCGAAATTCTAGCTACAACCTCATTTTGGTTTATCTTATAAAAAGTCGTAAGGGTAAGGTACATTACTGGAATAGGGATAGGTAGACCACGGGAGAAGTCAGCAAACATAAGTTTGGGCTTAAATGTGCCACCCTTGAGCTTACTTCCGCGACCGAAAAGATGTGATAAGAAGCAAGGATGGCATTAACAAAATTTGGCAACCCAGAGTACAAGATTGCATACAAAGTCTTTTCCGGCGAATAAACGCAGATATTCTTGTAATTAGGGTCTCCATGGCTATGGGAATTCAGTTTACGTTCTGCGTAGTATAGGCACAGCATATTTGAACAATCTAGCGTTGGAAAATAATAATTATGTTTGGTTATCTTGTATAAATGTTATTTATCGGACAAAAACTAGGGGTAATCTTCCAGAATAGCCCCGGGTGACAAAATTGCTCTTTTTTTCACTGGTAAAGAGTCAAAGCACAATAGAAAGAAAAAATAAATCAAAATATTCATGACAGATTGTATAAAAGGTCATGATTGATTTACTTTTAGGAGGATAACTAAATAGTTTTGAAAGATAGGGGGATAAGTTAAGTGCGGTCAGTTTTTTGTATTTCAATTAATTGGTTTGTATATTTACAAGTTTCCACGTATCGCTAGATACTTTTGCCCACTACCAATAAATAATCCCCCCCCAAAAAAAAAATCGGTTGGCAAATAGAAATTTGCTAGAATTTAGTGATTTTACTAAAAGAATGAAATCAAAGGAATATCACAATATAAATAGGTAATTCCTGAGTGATTTTTACAATGTGTCCTTAATATTGGGATTTGTTTTTGCTCTCTATTGGGCTTTGACTCCGTAGCGAGCTATCGTTTTACGTCTGGTTCGAACCACGGGTCGCTAGAGGATATGGCAGCCGTCGCAGGTCGAGCCGAATCAAAACTATCCGGCAACTAACCTCACTTCATTCGCTTAACTTTGCTCAATGTGTGAAATGGTAATTCCACTCGGCTAGGTCGTATCGTTCTTAATAGGAAAGTAGAGGCATTCCTAGGCAGGAACTCAACCCCTTTGCGGGAAATTATTAAGTACTTTTCTACCTCCACCCTCCCCCACACGTTGCATAGCAATCAGCCGTCCTAAGTAGTATCCTCTATTGGTTACTCTAGTTATGTACCTTTCACACAGTCCATATCCCTTAACTTCCCTTTTTTTACTAATCTTTTTTCAGATATTCGATTCAAGATTCACCAGTTGATTTTCAACTTTTGTTTTCAATAATTACAATAGACAACGAATCAATGACGATCCCTTATTTCGAACCTTCACCATCAATTTGAGTCGTCTTGCTAATACGGGATATTGGGAACTCGATCACTTTCTCGCGCACTCCCATTACCTAACTACGACCTTAAAGAACGAGTTGTAAATCACGTTTTACAGCATACGGTTTCCGAACCCCAGGAAACTCGAACGAGGGATTTACCTGCAGTCTTTTGGCAAATCCAAAATCGACGAGTTTGACATATCCCTTAACGTCGAGAAGAAGGTTTTCGGGTTTGAGATCTCTGTAAATTATACCCTGAGAATGAAGGTAATCAAAGGCCTCAATGACACACGCAGTGTAGAAGCGAGTTGTGGAGTCGTCGAAGTTACCTCGGTCTCTGCAATGGCAAGGAGGCGTGCCAGATGCTTGAGCAATGTTATTCATTGGGGGGTGGGGGATCATTCAGGAAAAAGGAGAGGACAGAAAAAAGGAAAAAAACAAGGACTGGTGAGAAAACTCTTAAGGATAGAAGGGCTGAGATGAGTAACTCGAAGCCTCCAGGAATAAATAGGTACAAAAAGTAGAGGCACTCTTGAGTACGGCCTTGAACTTCCTTGCGAAAATAAGAGGAAAAGAAAATTATGTGATTAGCAAAGGTAATTAGAGGTGACGGGGACTGCTATAACAAACTATTGGCCTCTGCTTGTTGAACGTGTTCATACTTCTACGAACACGTTCGTACAAAGATGACATGTACTCCAAAATACAAATGTTGACCTTCCTATGTGTAATGGGAGACAGTAATCGGTCAAAGAAGAATGACGCCCATCGGAAAATGGTTTTTCGTTTGGGAAAAGCGTGGATAAAAACAGGCATGGGAGAAAAATAATATTAATGGAAGCCAAACTAAATAAAGCAAGGTTGGTAAAAATTTGCTCAATTCCTCATTAAATGAACTTACCGAAGAATTGTCCAAAGTTCTCCGCCGAGACAAGTCTCCATGAGCATGTAAAGGTATTTCTTATCTTTGAACGTTTTGAATAACTTTACGATAAAGTCGCTGTTAGCATTCATCATGATTTCCTTTTCACTCATGATGTGCTGCTGCTGTCTGGTTTCCACGATCTGTGCGTTGGATTACATTAATGGACAAATGAGTGAGAGAATATCTGCAAGAAAGAGCTGTGTCGCGTGTCCTCTGAACACCAGATGAATTGTGTATGATAAGCTAGCTTGGAACTTTAGAGCTCTTATCATCTACCCCAGATATAGTGAGACGTCTAGCTCCAAGTTGTCATGACTAAGGGAACCTTGTAAGGCAAAAGGTCAAGACCTGACCAGACGTGACTGGCGTGTGTGAGAGGATTAGGGTGTTTCCCGATTCAATCCCCTACACTTTATTTTTATCCTATGACATTGATGCATGGTACCACCCACTCATTGGGTAATGTGGCGCCAAGGACATATCTTCCCCCCTCCCAATCGATTTTCAGTGAACCCCTACTTGTTTCCAGTCGCAAATTAACAAATCGTTGAATAACTACATTAACACTTTCATTCTATCGAAGGAAAGACTGACATCGGCCATTTCCGAGGAAAACCCTTCTCGCACAGCTTCTAATTTTTGAACCTCATCGACAACGAGGTTTGGTTTTGACAATGAAGCCAACTCCATGGATCCTCCTATCGACCATTGAAGCTATTCTTACTCACCTGGCATTTTTTCATCTGCTTCAGCGCGTAGGATTGTGAATTGTCTCCCGCTATCTGCACCAATTCCACTCGCCCGAATCCTCCGACTCCAAGAGTCACGATTTGCTTCAAGTCCTTCAGTTGTACATTTTCAAATTCTTTTAACCTAATAAAATAAGATTAAAGATATGAGTGATACATGAGTATGGTGGTTTTTGATAATGATGAGAATTAATGATACGAGTGATCATAAGGTGCATTACATTTTTTTCATATAAGATTTTATTTCTTTAGATGCATCAAAATTGACATGGCCCCAAACAGTACAGTGGCATTCGGCAGTGCCAATGGTCAACGCCATAGGATGATAAAAAAAGGGTATATGAACTAGACGTTCTTTACGAACCTCTTTTCAAACGTTCTTGCAGACCAACTCACGTTAGTTTTTGCCTTTTTGTTTTTATATGTTAAAAAGAGTATACAAAAAGCGGGTTCCAAGTCCAACGTGTCGGTTCATTACACCTTTGAGTGTAGTCACATTTAGTCGTCTTCTACGACGTACAACTGACACCACGAGGGTGGTGTTCTTGGTTACAGTCTTTACTAATCTTGACCTACTACTGTCTTTCTCTTTATCCATAACCTATTTTCTCTTACACCCTCATTTTGGCGGTCACTAAATGTGATCGCATCCATATGAGACGAGACCTTGGGTTGGTAACCTGCTTCCTCGCATAATAGCACCTACCAGCGTTCAGTTTTACACATCAACGCTATGATGGCGATATGAGATAACTTAGCCTCTACCATACATTGCACTTAAAGGCCTTGTGGAGTGGGTCGTTATGCCTCTATACAACTCCCGCCTTTTGCTTCCCAACCTTGCACGAACTTTGGCTTAGTGAACCAAATCCTCTGATCGTCACCCTTAATGTTTTCTCACGGCGCAAAAAGACTAAATTATTTGAACTTATCGACGTTGCGTTGCAGCCCAATTTGTAGTTAATGTGTGTTAATTAATTTGATCATTGTTTACGCGGAGTTGCCTTAATATGGCCTCCTCTTTCTTTCTTTTTTTTGCTATTACTTCGAACCGCCAACAATTTTTGTGGTTATAACGGTCTGCAGGTAATGCTTGACAAACTAGCTTTTTAGACGTTGATTTGGGTTATGGTAGAGTGAATTTATAATCGTAATATCAAAATTAAATTAAGTAAGGAGTTGGGATTTACTGGAAAGACTATGGGTTATATTTTTTACATTCATGTTTCTCTCTCCCATGATTTTGAATATGTGGAGAAAACAGTAATGTTAAAACATAACACAAGTTGGTGTGCATACTCTGGCCAAGACAATTTTCAAAATTTCATGAACAAGTACGTACAAAAGAACACAGTGACCTGAATCTACGAACTAAGACCCTCTGTTATTATAGAATTACGAACTAGTAAATACTCTAAGATCCCCTCGCGGCTAGTTCACGAAAGAAGGGTGGAATGACGCTCCGGGGTCTTAAGTGAAACAAAGCCAGAGTAGTGAAAGGGTGAAGGTTAACTTCCCTCCAATGGTTTGGTTGAAACCACGCGAGAATATAGCCAGCTCCTTCGTCTGATGCGAGTGCTTTTTCAAAAGTTGTTAAATCACATGAAGAGCAACTAGTAGGGGTAGATAGAACGTGAAAACAAGTAGATGGGACAAGCTGTCTTTAAGTCACGGGCGGGCCTCGCTCACCGTCCACCCGATCGGACGTCATTTAGCGACTCATGGGATTATTTATGCAAGATCGAGTTCACAACCCAACGTCTCCGCTCATTTCAGGCAAGGGTGGGTCCCATTTAATCGCCTTATATGAAGCGCAACTAACACCATGGTGGTGGTAGGTACTTTTGCCACTTCGTCAGTGGGAGACTGAATAACAAGCAACGTAAAACAGGTTTGATGAAGTTTAACAGGAAACGTTTGACTGGGAAACGAAAACTGGTGTAATCCTACGAGGGTGTATTCACTCACCTTGCTTATAGAGGAAATAGACACAAAAATGCACAACCAATTAAAAAAAATGAGAGAGTGAGAAACAAACGTCACCAAACCTAAATACTATAAGACAGAAAAACACAGACAATAATCCTCACCTCTTCTTAGCATTGCCAGTGTCACTGTATCGATATTTAATATCATCGAGGTCGCCGATCAGTTGCTTGAAGGAATCTCGGTCAATCACGAGACAGGTGCAGTCTTCCGATATGATATTGGCAGTGCGTATATCTTCCCTATAACATGTAGAATATTAGGTGAGGAAGTTGTTTTTTTTTTAATTACAAACTTATTACATTTCGTTCAACACTATTGAGAACTAGGCATTTTCCCCACGGTTTCAACTTTTATGTCAAACTTACTTCGAGGCTTCAAAGTGAGCCGTTTATCAAAAATGGAATCCTTATGTGAAAAAAATGACTATTATTATTTTATACAATGTGAATGAATTACTTCCTTTTTGTTCTTTCCGAAAGATTTCGGAATCTTTTCCGCAATAATTAATCAGTATCAAAGCGAGAGCTGAATATGGTATTTTGGACTGGATAAGGTTTTCGTCTGATTTAACGAACACTTAGGTAGAAGTGTGGGTAATTTATGTACTACCTGCAAGAACTGACCCCATTTTTTACGATAATTACTGAATTTCTCGCAAAAGTTGGGTCGATCTTAGATCACTAAAAAGAAAAGGTCAGTTAATTCATTTCTTGCTAATTTTGTTAGAGTGATTTATTTTCAAGTGATGAGGGAGAACTTCTCCATTGTAAATATCGATCTCCGTCCCGTAAGAGGGTTCAAATTTGTATTTTGGGGTACTTGTGATTTGTTTACATATAAGTTTATGCAGACTTTAAATACACCATCTCGCCTCATCATGTCATATTTCAATGTTTGGATAGATTTGACTATGTATGGAGGGCATTAAATACCCCGCGCGTTCTCGCCAATTCTCACCCTTGCAAGGCCTTCTCCCCGAAGAATTCGCCAGCTTTCAGCGTTCGGATGAAAGTATCTATCTCTTCTCCAGGCCTTCTTATGGTTACGCGAACCTGATAAACAAAACTTGTTAGTATTAGCGACGTATAAAGATAACCGAAAATTAATTCCAAACGGCTCCTTTAAAAGGGGCGTTAAGTCACAGCCGGAAGGCTTTCGATGACGTGAAAGACTAAACCAAAAAGTAAACGCCGGGTTTCGGACTGTGGCGTCTCCAGTGAACTCGGATGAAGAAAAACCACTTACCTCGCCTTTACTAATGATATAAAAGGTGTCTCCCCTGGCGCCCTGTCGAATAATGTATTCGCCGCTAGGGTACGAAGTCTGAAGGAAAAAGGGGTATGGCATTAAATCTTTTATAAATGGAACGAGACTGCTGGAGTTCCATCATAAAGCTTGTAAGCGGGGAGGTCGCTCAAAATGTCAGGGCAAAGAGGCTTGTTATGCAAACCTAACGATTTTCTGATATGGATTAGCGTCATTATAAAACGGGGCAAAAAAAAAATTACGCCCTGAAATTTAAATTTATTGCTTCCCCGTTACCTCCGTAATACATATACGGTAATTCAATTGGTGGAAATTGAGCAAACATCATAAATACTGTTAAATTCATTCCAAGTTATTGACCTACCTGAAGCTGAAGATTTTAAACAGGCTTCTAAACTAGAATTGTAATGGCTTCATCAGAGTTAATTATTGGACGTTGTACAAAATATGTCGCTTTGAGCAACTCATTTGCAAACAGAACATTTGTTCAATAAGGAAGAGCTTATCTGTTCTATAATTTCCTCCTTTTCCAATGGTTCTTTGTTTTTACCTTTCTCGATTCAGTGCACCGAAATTGCGAATAATGAATTGGGCGAAGGAGCCTGGCGCGATTTATCGAGATGCTGTCACATTTAATGTAGCGCGCAGCAATTAAAGGGAAGATAACGTATTTGGACGACATAATATTTTTAATCTGTAAATAAACACATTTAGCGATTCTCAGGGCATTTTTGTGACGTCATGCTCTATAAACCCGACAAATAAAGGTTTGTTTGTTTACCGTTCTCGAGGAATATGGTATGGGTGTACTTAAATGGGGAGGAAGGGCAGACCAATAAAAGCAAGGGAGAAATAAGTACAAAGAACAATAATATGGGAAAATGTTAAATATTCCAAAAACTGCAAGCAGGGATGAAGGGGAAACAAACACTCAGTTTGTAGTAGAGTGAGGATAGAAACTCAAAACTACGAATATGCCCCCCTACTCCCACTTCCTCGGGGCATTCATTAAAGAGAAATCAAAGTTAAAAAGGATTGTAACAGCAAACCTTGTCAACCATAGATGCGGTGATCAAGGTAGTGCATTGAAAGCGTCCAGGATCAACATTGTCAAATAGCAGAGACCCTAAAGTACAAATTAGCACCCCCTCGCCCTCAAGGGAGCAAAATAGTAAGAACGGAGAGGTTCGGGAACTTTGCGAGTTTCCTCGGTCTCCAGCACCCTCAAGTACTCGGGCTTTGCGACTTTCACACATTTTCACCTGTCCTTACTTCACCATTTCCTTAAAGACTATTCCCACACTTTGAGGTAGAGATGCCCTCATTGGTTTTCGATGTATTTTACCTCAAATATCGCTTGATTTTTTTATTTATTGGTGCGATCATTTCAGTTATGAATGGCGAAACTTCGCCCCCGCTTCGGTTCCCATGAAAGTTTGTTCTTAAAAAAATAAATAAAGGGAATTTGTATAATCCAACGAAGGATGCTGTTTGGGAATATTTTTTTTAAAACCACCGATTCGCTTGTCCGATGCATATATCGGTGAGGATTAACGTATAGTTTAACGTGAAATCCGAGCCTAGTGAACGAGGGGTCGGATTTCCCCGCCCTTGTACCGGATTCGATTCCTGACGAGAGCGAAGCTAACAATTCGGCACTCGTAGGGAGCTAGTCGTCTCTTGGAAGCGCGACGTGTTTTATGGGCGAGTTAAAATAGTTTCATCGACACACACACAGCCAATCACACCGCTGTCTCTTCGAATCACACTTCCTTCTTATACACATCACTCTTCCGCCTCAGCACTTGCCGAAGGGGGTCTTCATATCCACATTCCACGGATACTGAAAGGGATCAAAACACGGCAACACCCCCTCTTTATGCTGGCCACCGATACCCACCCCACGGTACCTTCGGGCTTGCCAGCGACTGTCATTCTAATCATTATACGAATTTCATTTTCCCGTCAGAGGAACTCGTCCACGAATGAAAAGGCACGGGTGGTGCCATTAATTAACGTGATATACGAATCATGATGACCAACGTGGGCATTTTCACTTAATAGGGAAGGGAGGTGGTAGAGGGGCACACAGATGCTTCAAGTGACACTTGTGTCTTTTTGTAAGATCTTTGAGGCTGACACTACACCCTCTGCCACCCCACTTCCCTCACTATCTAGGGTTGACGAGGATTGCTTGTCATGGATGACTTTTTTTTTTACTATCACTTCTTCCTATCTAGTAGTAGCAGCTCGCCATCCTGCCTTGGTCATGTCGGATCCGACCGGATAATGAAATAGACATAAAGGTCAGTATGACAATCGGTGGTAAGCCTATTGCCACAGAGCCAGTCCTCGTTGGAGAGAGGTCCTAGGAATTATTATGTTTTTGACACTGAACAGCGTTGAAGTGGAGCCTTCGTTCCCTGGGGCCTATTTTTTTAAGAACTCATCTGGCGACTGCCGACTTGGGCATTAGTCGCCGTATTCACCACTGCTTAGTACTAGTCTACTTTAAAATAATATGCAAAAAGAAAACAAAAAACAACAACAATCAAAATAAAAAGGCAACAAGCAGGAAGCAAGCTCCGGTGTCGGGGGAGGTCCGCCCGGCGCAGGAACGTGCGACCTACAAAAATAACAAAAAACAAAACAAACAACAACTAGTTAAATAAAAGGGAGAAGGCTGGCCTCCCCCAAAAGTCTATAAGTCCACCAGTCAATGTGCATGAACTCGTCCCGAGTACGTACAAGGGACAGGCGGTACGTACAAGGGACACTAAACAAGAATGTGCCGAACAGTCTTGGGGACAACCCAGTCTTCACAGTAGGGCGCAGGCGACGCTCCATCAAATGGCGGTGCGTCGCGCGAGTGTGTCCAATAGAGAGACGACAGAAAGCAACCTGAAGCCTTCGCGGCATTGGGGGTAGATCCATGGGAACAGTCGCGGAGCAATGACACGCAACTTTAAGTTACCCTCGACCGTCTCCCATCTTCTTTGCCAAGCAGCCCGGAGAGCTGCCCATATTCCTGCCATGTAGTCGGTTATGAGTGTCCTATAACGAATTAATCCAAAAATCAAACCAACACTAACTAGCCTCAGGAGACAACACCGCCTGGTGGTGTCGGAGATTTTTGTTACTTTAAAAAAAGAATCTCCAAGCAGTAGAGGTATGGTTGCTCCCACCGCGAGTTATGTAGTTAGTATCAAAGCAACTAATCCACCTTTTTTTATTTAGCTGAAACTGAAAAACTAGACTTTGTTAGAGTTAACTTGATTATTCTCTTTTAGGGAGCAGCTAAGACCAACAGTATTAGATTTTGTTAACTATACTGCCCAAGTTTTTTTCGGTTCTTTTGAGAAGTTTCGTAATCCAGTGAGGATTATCGTTAGAGTAAGTTGGGTTTATTTAACTTAAGGTTCCAGATTGAAACCCTAAGTCGTTTTTCCTGGGGAGAACTTCAATGGTACCTTATTGTTCCCATCTTGGGGATTATTACATCCGCAAGGATTTATTGGACTTAGGAATTGTCTCGTGCCGTGTCCTGAGATTATTTGGGATACAATTTAGTGCGAAGCTGGATGGTTTCTATGTATTCGGGGCAGATACATTAAATACCCCAAGTTTGTTATCATTAGATTTAAATTTGCACCTTAATGTTTGTCAATATCCATTCACGGGTAATATGTCCTAAACCATCCCATGTATATCGTCGCTCCCTTTTGTAGGTAATTTAAGTTGGATTTAAGGTTTTCCTAGAGGGCAGACACACTTTGGGAGTGTGGGGGGATGCATCTCCTAGGACCAGCGTGAGAGGAAGCCTTCCGGAATAACCCTTGAAGCCCCTTCGCTCTAAACCACGTGCTCTTTGGCGTGGGAATTTTAGAATAATCGAGAAGGAAGGAGTCCCGGGCTGAGTCACTCGACCCAGCTCTATTTACTTATTCGGGACGCACCTTGCTCTCCCTACCTCGCGATAACGCCAAATTCTCACCCCATGCCTCACAGGCATGTCTATTTCCCCGCGAGCGCGGCCGTACTAACCCAACCCCATATCCAGAGGCAAACTTTGTTGTCTGATCCAACTCGTTATCTCGAAGTAAGTTTGCATAGACTGTAGTCGAGAATCCTCTGGGGACGGCCACGCCCTGGGGTTATCTAATGGAACAGCCACCTGGCTATTTAACCCTGTGTCCGCCATTACTCGAGGAGATTGAGAGTCTGACAGTTCCACCGTTCACCGTTCAGACCGTTTTGTCTGTTCCCCCGCGAAGTCTCGCAACCCCTGTTTGAGTCGTACCTCGTTGTTAAATCTCACCAGCAGATCGCCCGTCGGGAAGCTTTGGCCCCTGTTCAGAGGAAAGCTTATCAAGCCACCTTCTTCCCGGACGTGTGCCGTGCCCCTCCTCTCGCACCCCTCTTCAAGTCTCGCGTTCCTCGTGTCTGAGACTACCTGCTGAGCCGCACAACCGTCTCGTGTTTGAGATTCCATCTCTCTGGAGCAGAGAAAATCTCGTTCTTCATCAAGAGGTACTCAAACCCACATCTACGAGTCCTCCTCGTTAGGACTTACAGAAGTATCTCTTCAAAGACCTGTACCGTTGGTTTTCCCCCTCCGAACATCACTAAGCTTCAAGGTAAAGCGATTTTGCGTTATAATTCCCTGATTACACCCCCTGTTAATCGTCACCTGCATCCACTTTTGAATTGACTTCCCGCTCAAATTTAAATAATATCCATTGTTCGATTTATCGATAAGCACTATGTAACTATCCTTATTGAGTAATTTGTTCCCCTTCTATATATATATATATATATATATATATATATATATATATATATATATATATATATATATATATATTGCCCCGTTTATTATATATATTAAAATTATATATTTGGGTCTTGATCTTTATATATCCTTTGAACTGCAACTTGGCAGTTCAATTTCTTTATAAATTAGCCCTTTGATTTATTAATTTAGTTAGGTTCCTCTCGTTTATTTTTATGTATTTACAATCGGGTCTGTTTGTACTTAGTTTAGTGACCTAAATGTCTACATTCTTTGCTCACAGTTGGAATTTCCGGAAGTAAACCTTATTTATCTATTTGGTTTTATACTTCATATCCATATTTGATAATAATTTTTTCTATTTTGGGTCCTTTCGTTGTACATGGGCGGGATATTACTCTGTTGTTTCTCATATATGTATATACCATAATCGTAAACATTTTCGTTATTCCTTGAGAATGAACTGAACAAGTTCGAAAGGTCTTGGAATCAGCCTTTCATTTTCCTGTGGGATTTTTTGCATTTATCGCTCTACTCACGCGCTACTTTGTGAGTTTCTCATATAAAAGACATTGAAATAAACTAAGTTCAGAATAAGTAGAATAAAAGAAAGAAGAACCATCAAAAGAAAAAGATCAGCCAGTATCCTCGCAAACCATACACTCACACACACAGCTACATTTCACTCCCCCCCCCAAAAAAAAACCCACCCAACTTTCATCTAGCTATCTATCCTCTTCCTTATTTCTCTCACCTCGTTGCACCCGAAGCTTAGCCTTCCTGCTTCCGTTAAGAAAGCCTCTAGCTTCAGTTAAGGGAACTTCTAGCTTCAGTTAAGGGAACCTCTAGCTTCAGTTAAGGGAACCTCTAGCTTCAGTTAAGGGAACCTCTAGCTTCAGTTAAGGGAACCTCTAGCTTCAGTTAAGGGAACCTCTAGCTTCAGTTAAGGGAACCTCTAGCTTCAGTTAAGGGAACCTCTAGCTTCAGTTAAGAGAACCTGCTAATTTTTGTGACGAAATCCTTTTGGTTTCATTTTTATATATGATGGTTTGTTCTTGGCTGTAATTGTCGGACGCTTGTCTTTGGTTTGTTCCTAGCCTCATTTGCCGAACGGTTGTCTTTGGTTTGGTAATTGCCTTAATATCCGAACCCTTTTAAAAAAAAATCCCTTAATTGCTGGACGCTTGTTGGTTCTCTTTGCCTTAATTGCGGACAGCCATTTTCGCGCTACTTCATTTTTAATAATGTAACAATCTTCGTTTCCGGTATTGTTAGCTTCAACCTTTGTAATTTTATATTTATTATAATATTGTGTTGCAATTTTTAGTTACTGCAAATCCTTCAGAGTAAGTTTAAAGCAATTAGGACAAATAGTTGTTTGCATTGGCTGAGCTCAGTAGAGGATGAGAAAGATCTAGGAGTAGTAATAGATAAGTCATTAAGGTTTTCTAAGCAGTGGATTGAAGCAAGAAATAGGGCAAATAGAGTGCTGGGTTTCATTAAGAGAAATGTCAGTTACAAAAGTAAGGAGGTTATTCTTAAACTCTATAACTCTTATGTTAGGCCACATCTAGAGTACTGTATACAGGCAGGGTCCCCACATTTTAGACACGATATTAACCTTCTCGAGTCAGTGCAACGGAGGGCAACAAAGATTATTCCTTCCCTGAGGCACCTTGAATATATAGATAGACTGAGGGTATTAAATATGTTCTCGTTCGAAAGGAGGTGTGTGAGAGGGGATATGATTGAGCTGTTTATAATTTTTTTTTCTGGGATAGATAAATTGGATTTTATCAAGTTTTTTGAGTTAGATGATGGAAATTGGACTAGAGGTCACCACTTGAAAATTAAAAAGCAAGGGTGTAGGTTGGATTTAACAAGATATATTTTCACCAATAGAGTGGTGGACTTCTGGAACAAATTGCCGCGGAGGGTAGTAGGTAGTCCAAATTTAAATGTATTTAAGAGTAGGTTGGATGAATTTATGGGGAGGGAAGGTTGTGATGGTTCCTAAGTTTTGTATATATTAATATTGTTTGTATATATCTATAGCTGCATGATTTAGTTCTTGACAAGCCTTGATTCGTGATACCCTTGTTGTGGACGCAATCCTCTGGATGTAGTTTTCTTGGGAGTTTAGGTGCTTTAAAAAAGAGGCCGTTTGACTCGGATGACCTATAATGGGCCATTGTGGCTTTTGTCATTCGTGAAATTATGTATGTTATGTTATGTTATGTCAATTTGGGTGGCACATCCAATTTGATTGCTGCTTTCGACCTGTCCAACCTATGTAAGTGTTTTTTTTCTGGATTTACGATATTGAGTAGCTCGATAAGATATAAACTCTTTGTTTCGAAGTATTAAAAATTTTATAGTTGACCAATCACAAACCAGGGTTGGGTTCTGAGAGGAAACATGTTCAATAGGTCTTCACGAGCAAATTATTACTCTTGCTGTACTGGAAAAGAAATTACAGGTGGGGATGAAGTTAATGACTAGACTGCTTAAAAAGTGGGATAGATGGGTTTAAACTAGAAATAGATCAGGCAAAGATGCACCTCCCGTAGAAACATCGGAAGACATTAATGACGGAATCCACTCCCAAAGAAGTTAGATGATTGTGTTATTGGTTGCCATAATGGCAAAACTATCAGCCTGCTTACACAGCAGATGAGAAAAGGATACGAGTACTCTTGTTAGAATTCATCCCCGAAACCGCACGAACTTTTCTGCCACCTGATAATAATAAAACAAATAAAAAATAACAATTGCATCTCCGCTGAAATTATTAAAGAGGTATGTGAAGGTGTTGGTGTTAAGGGATGTGGAAATGTATGGAAGATACATCATAACCCGAGGAACATCTCTCCGGAACCTGCCCTCGTTCTGCAACAAAGACATCTCAGTCGCTTTGTGAGGTAAGAACTAAGGAAAATCGAAGATGGATGAATAATGACAACCGCCCTGAGAATTGCTAGAAGAAATTGAAGGAAACGATGCAGATGTAGGTTTTAAAACAAGCGTTGGATTACTTTTTAGTCTCGTGCGAGTCAAGTCACGGGCGACTCGACATCTCACTATGTCGGTTGGTGCCCGTTTTGCTCATTTCTTTTTTAATAACATTATAACTATTCGGCCGATTCTAAAGAAATTTGAAACGCCTTTGTTGTTTTATATTCTCTTTCGAATGATATAACTTCCAAAGTCCTCCTAAGGTTAGTCTTTGAATTATTGAAAGTTTTGAAGGTCGTAAGGTAATAAATCAGAATAAGTGAGATCACGTGACCTTTTGGTCAGCAGACCTTGTTTTACGAAAATAGACCCGAAATAAGTGTGATTTTAAGACAAGACTCGGGTAGTAAACTAGATATTATTTAATGAGACGAGCACAACTTTAAGAAATGTACTCGAAATGCGATGAGGCTTGCTCATATCGAAATTCCCATAGCATTGCAACAGCTTCCCTTCAGATAGCATTGCAACAGCTTCCCTTCAGTCTAACCTGGCCCCTCAGGAAGAGCTTTCCCAAAGGCGCGACCCCACTTAATGGTGGTAGGATCAAACGCTTTCCCCCATAAACTCTCAAGCTATCAGAGGGAACAGAGATCACCTGCTCCTGGGGAATTATTAATAATAATAACAACAAAATTCTCTGGGAATCTTTGCAGAGAAGTATTTAACTGCACTCAGCGACTTGAAACGTTAAGAAGAGGCAAAGGTTGCCGTTTCCTCGCTAGTTGGCGCCAAATCTTGTGTTAGTCAATCCCATAAAAAAACATTAATTTTTTTGACCTGTCTCTACTTTTGCCTACAACCATAGAATATACTTGCAATAGATGTTTTTTTTTTAAATACTTATTTAAAAATAGGCCTCAACTCGTTTAATGATATTTAAAAATGTTTCAGAAACTCCTGAGTAACGTGCTTTTTTTTTCTCCGGCGCGCGGGATCAGATGAAAGATCGCCTGTGATATATGTCGTTATTCGGTGTTGCTAAGGAATAAATACCTTAGGAACGTCTTTTAAACGCCAGAGGCCTTTGAATGGACGTTATTTTCCGTTGAAATCTTGCAGGTCGGGAAAGTTAATCCCCTCCATATACGTAATCACACGATAAACGGTAAAGAATGAAGAACACAACCAAGGAAATCTTAAGTGTTATGCTACGGCCGACGGGATGAGTTAGTAGTTAGTTAAGAATCACTTCGCTCATTTTCTACAAAGCAAAAAACAAGGTCCATTAGCTTCTAGCTGAGAGCCTCAAAGTACATATAATCCTCGAAGCAGCCCTTCATATGATCCTATTTGTCATCTCCCACCTACAAAGTCTGGCTTTTACAAGACGACCGAGAAATTGTTTTGCGGGGGATGTTAAAATATCAGGGGGTTTGCTCGCATCGAGAGAGCACCCGAGGGAATTATCTTGAATAGGAGTTGATCATGAAAACCTTGAGAAACGACATCGTGTTTAAAAGCAAAACAAGTTGGATCTTGCCAAGACAAGTCCACTTGGCCATCAACAATATATCACTTTGACTGCTTTCAGCATTAAAGAATAAAATGTCAGGAGTTGTTGTTTATTATTATTACACAGAACTCCTAGTGAATGTTTTGCTTAATTGCAATACAATCTGACTATCAACCAAGGATTAATCTCTTAGTGTGTTGGTGTGTGTGTGTGTATTTATTGTAGGTTTATGTGTGCAAGAGAGGCATATACTTGGTCACTTGGGTAGTTAATTTCGCCATCCGTCCCTTTTCAATAGTGGACGAGGTCCTCCGAACGGATAATGAAATCCACATTAAGATTAGAATGACAAATGGTGGCAAGCCCCTGGGCAGCAAGGGCCGATCCTCGTTGGGAAGGCACGGTGCAGGGGAGTAGTGTCGCATGCTACACCTGATACCCCCCTTGGGGGCTGTAGAATGGGAAAGGGTGTTAATAAGGCAGGAATGTTAAATACGTCTGGATGAGTGGACGAAAGCTGATCGGCAACTAGCCTGCAAAATTAGCAATTGGCAAAAAAAGAGTGAGAGGGAGGTTGTAAGGAAAAGGTAAACGGATATGTAAGAGTGATATGTTGTATGTGCGAATAGGAGAGATAGCGGTGTTGTGATTGTGTATGATGGCGTGCGCGGCCGGAGCTGTCTGCGCGTATGCCCAGACACAGCCACATTGGTTGTTGCCCCCTACGAGCGCCTAAATTTCTTGTATTCGCTCTCATGGGGAATCGAACCCGGTACCCAACTGTGGAAAATCCAACAACGCTATATATATATATATATATATATATATATATATATATATATATATATATATATATATATATATATATATATATATATATATATATATATATATATATATATATCTCGATGTGCGCGATCGAGAGCTCCATGTATGTAGACTTGGTAGGGGACCGAGTGTGAAACAGGGTGCGGTGGGGACACCTTCAACCTTAAACATCTAGTGGATGTTTTGGTGCCGAGTTTACCGTCGATTCACACCACCTTATGGGGGGGGGGAGAGAAGGAGTGTGTGTGTGTGTTATGGGGAAATTTGAATCCCATAAGACTGGTTTATAATGAGGATGTACCTTGGGGAGAAGGCCATCCACCTAGTACCAGAGAGAAGCACATAAGGGGGGAGGGGGGGAGGAGGGTGTCAATTATGTCGGATATTTGTTTTAGTTAGTTACAAAAACAAAAAACTTTCCCTGAGAAGGCAATGTTTAAAACTAGCCCCATCCCCTCTTATTTTATAGAAAACGTCAGCAAGGAGACATAAGCTTTGCGCTTGTGGGGATTGGGGATTGGGGTAGAACTTCAATTAGCCTGTCAGTCCATGACCTTGTAGTAGCTGTGGTGCCGTAAGGCCCCAATAATCGTTTAATCAATCGCGCTTCAATACCCTAAAGGTAAATTTGTTTCTTAGATTCAGAATTTGATGGAAATCATATTGATTTGCTTAGGATAATTAACTTTAATTAGATTATATGTTTGTTTGTTTTTTACCTCTGATAATATAAAAGGCGTTTGATATTCACCCGAGCTGTTCCGTTTTTTCCCGGATAACTTTAACATCCAATCTTTTGTTAATTGAACGTCCTTCTCCAAAGCTTTGGTAACAAAGTTAAAGAATATGTTGCATATAATTTAATAAAAAAATTAAATATTAATAATGAATTTATTGATAAGATAAGATAGTGTTTGGTTATGTTATGTTTTCGCATTTAAACATCCTAACCTGATTAAACTAGCCATATTGAACCCCCCCGAAGTTTTCGAAATTACATGTTTCCCCTCGAGAGGATGTAAGTGATCATTTCTCACATTGATGCTTACACATTGTTTCTTAAACATGAAAATTCGTCAATTCAAATTTTACGTTGTAATATTTCTTTTAGTTAAGATTTTCTTAATTATTGCATTTGTTGTGATTATCTTTTATCATTTATTTGGAATATTCGGATAACTTTTAATGTTTTCTTGGAGTTCCGAGAAATCGTTAACCGAATTAAGTGAGGTTAGGTTATCGCTACCCAATATGGGAGAAAAGGAGACATTTTACCATTGTCTTGTTATTTACATTGTCTCCATTTGCGGGGGTTTCCATATTCTGATTTTTCTTCGATTTTCATTATTTTTCATTTATCAGAAAATTTAGTCTCGGACCCCTTGATTCACCTTGATATATCAGTTTTTAGTCGCGTGCGAATCTAGTCGCGGAGACTCTACATCTCATTATGTCGGTCGGTCGGTCACCGTTTTGCTTTGTTTTTGTAATAACATTGTAACTAATCGGCCGATTCTAACAAAGTTGAAAGCCTTATGTTGTTATACATTCTCTTTCGAAGGATATAACTTCTATGGTCCTCCTAAGGTTAGTTCGGGAATTATTGAAAGTTTTAGAGGTCGTAAGGTCATAAATTAGAATAAGTTTATAACACGCGACCTTGTTCGTAAATGGGTTAAGTTAGGGTATGTAAATTAAGAGAGATCGAGCTTGTGTAACCATTTAAGGGAGACTCATTCCCCACAACAAATTACATTGCGTTTGAACAGTGTGTTCTGGAAGGTGTGGTTTAGTCTCCTATATGTAATGGTGGGACACTGAATACAATTTCCACTAATGTGTACCTATTGGAGGGGGGGGGGATTAATTGCTTAATCGAACTGATTGGATTTTGAGGAGCAAGGAACCCTCAGTAGAGTTTGACACCGTAATTCAATCCCTGTTTCACAGTTAAATACGAGCCTTGTTTGCGAACGACTTCTACACCAGTTAATTTATCATTTATCAATAATTATTGCATACATATTGCGTGAAGTTTAGCTTTGTTAAAGTAATATTTGTTTATATTATATTTACTGGATCTGTTTACTGGTCCCACTAGCTTAAGTTCAGGAACTACATTGGTTCAAAAACTACTACCAAAGCTCTCGCTAGCCCAGTGAATGAAGCGTTGGTTTTCCCACGACAGTTTACAGGGTTCGCCCTTCCCCCTTGGAGCGGGCACAAAAAAGATTCGGTGTTCGTAGGGAGCTAATCGTTTATTAGCGGCGCGTTGAGTCTGACGGGTGGGCGCAAGCGGGTCCACCCACATGAGTCTTCACACACATTACAAATCACTACACCTCTTTCTCATCCACCTCCCCTTCCTTCGCACACACAAACACCACTATTCTGTCCCGCCTCTCCAACGTTTTTCCCCTGGGATTTATAGCGCAATATCACGAGGGGCGCAGAAAGTTTGTAAGGAGAGATCTGTAAACAAAATGAAAATGTGCATATATATATATATATATATATATATATATATATATATATATCTCCAAAAAAGTACAGTAGCGTACGTGTAACAATAGGGGGTAAAACCACAGTAATAGGACTAATTTTATATGCGAAACCAGGTTTCAACGGAAACATCCATCATCGTCAGTCGCTGGTGGACAAGTGAAATACAGAAGTTGCTTAACGTACAAACACACAAATCAGTGGGGCTAAGGTGGATGATGCAGGACTGTGGCGGCATTTTTGAGAAGCGGAAGTATGAATTTCTTGTTTATTAAGGTATTAATATTAAATTGGCCGTCGGAAGCATTAAAGTTGGGAATTTCTTTTATAAGTGCCGATTCAATTAACCGTCGATGTATATCATTGGACATATGTAGAAATAGAGTGGAGGAGAGGGCACCACGTCGCATATCGCATTTAAGTTCATTCATTTTCTTGGAAAATCATCTGCTTCCACCGATATATACTTCATTACATGATTTGCAGAAACTCCCTGTTCTTTATCGATCGATCTATTTTTGGATAAGCTATTTCTGATCTTATTCTCGTACTGAAAGGTAACATTGATGTTGTTGGTCCGTGCCAACTTTTTGAAATTGATTAACTGGGGGGAATATGGGAAGGTAACATAATATTTGTCACATCTGTTTTCCTTATAATTAGTTGGGGAGAAATAGATGATTCTGGCTTTATAGTGACGCTTTTCTATGAACCAATGGGAATATGTTTGGATGATTGTATTAATTTCGATTTGCAAGTAACAAGGCTCACAAATGCGATATGCTTTCAGGAACATGGAAGGAACTACAGACCTTTTAACGGATACATCGTGACACGAGAAATAATGAATATAGGCATTAGAATTAGTTGGTTTCCGGTAGACGGAACTATATGCTTTGTCGTTTATTTTAGATATTTTTACATACAAAAACTGCAATGAGTTGTTTAGTTCCCATTCTACTTTAAATGTAATAGTTAGGTGGATCTTAGTCAATTTTTCAAAGAAAGAATCAAATCAGTTATCATTTGTGTGCGATGGACAATGTGTTCAGAGCTGAAGATTGTTTTTACAGGCAGAAATATGGCATGAGTATGGGTAATCCCCTTTCCCCGATATTATGCAATCTGTTTATGGAGGATTTTGAAAAGCACCTATTTCCCCCTATTTTACCCAATCCCATAACGTGGTTCTGCTATGTAGACGATATACTCGTATGTGCCACATGGCCTATCAATGATAACAGATTTGATTCTTTCTTTGAAAAAAAATGAATAAGATCCACCCAACTATTACATTTAAAATAAACGACATATTGTTCCAATATTAATTTTCAGTACGAGAATAGGATCAATTTAATACTAATACCTTAATAAGCAAGAAATTCATACTTCCGCTTCTCAAAAATGCCACTACAGTCCCGCATCATCCATCTTATCCCCACTGATTTGTGTGTTTGTGCGTTAAGCAACTTCTGTATTTCACTTGTCCGTCGAAACCTGGTTTCGCATATAAAATTAGTCCCATTACTGTGGTTTTATCCATATATATATATATATATATATATATATATATATATATATATATATATATATATATATATATATATATATATATATATATATATTATAATTCTATATATTATATAATTATATTATCCGGGGATGAATGGACGAAAGCTGGTCGTTGACCAGCCTGTGAATTTAGCCTCCGGCCAAGAAAAGGGTTAAGAAGAGAATTGTCAAGAAAGTAGCAAAAAGGGTAAAGTGGAAATAGCTAAGAATAATTTCCTGGTAATCTTATTCTAATTGAAACTGCCAATGCCACGGTGGATGGGAGGGTATAACCCTCATCCTGGTACCAGGCACTCTATTGTGGGTCCTCCGAATGGGATTCTCATTTCCACACTCCCCTGACGCGGAAAGAGTGGCTCTCCTTTGGGCCACGGAGAGTTCGTGCTCGTTGGTTGGTGTCAAAACACAGATTTGACACTCTTCCTACACATAACTAACAGACATGGTCCGTCGAATCGAAGCTTTGTTAATTATTCAACTTACAGTATACCGTAATATTAAGGATTTAGGCGAGATAATTGAAGTTTACGAAATAAGTAGTTGGGGTTTAGATTGGGTTTTAATCCCAGTTTCTTTGTTTTGGATCAGCAACGTATTTTGTCCAGTTCTGGTGAGTCATCCTTTTCGGTGAGCGAAGGAAGAAACTGTTAATGACAATTGACCCTCTTTAGGTGAGACGTTTATCTTAATGAATTGCGGCCTCAATATTTCCTTTTGGTTGAATACGATTTTTTTTAAGATTGAAATCATTAGGGCTTCAAGCTTTCTTGGTTCATTGCGATCCTCTCCTTAAATCTTCTTGATTTTTGATTGGGGATTGAAGCCATTGCGATTTTAAAATTTCCTACTTCGCTATATAAGCCCACATATGTGTACATTAGTCTTTATGGCCTGATTCATTGGAATCTTATACGAATATATGAATACATGTCTGAATATATATTTATAGCTTATGGAACTGCCGAGTCCTACTTTACTCATGTGGACCCCATATACACAATGTAATATTCCTAAATGAAATATTTATTTGCAGGTTAGTAAAAGCGATTTTCTGGACTTTTTCTACGTTTATTTTATTATTTATTTCATATTTATTTATTTTATGGACCCGAGATACAATTTTTTTCTTGCGGCCCCCTCAAAGCTTTATGGACTCCGGTTGTGAAACGATGATTTAAAGGTACATTTGTATATAGATATATATTATCATTATACCTTTATATAGTTGTCCTTTTTGTTTGAATCACGAAATTGGTCTCCAGGTCACTCTGTCACGTAAGAACAGGGAATTCTGGACAAATTCATTGTTCTGCAATTTTGGTTTGAAAGTTCTCTACTCTTGAGCTGTTCACAGCCTCCGTAGTGCCCGACTTTTCACTTTTGAGTACTTGTGCTTTTTGTTCGAACTTTTCCTTATGCGTTCATAATTCACCTTGCCATACCAGCAATTATCGCTTCGCTGTTATGTCATCATTTAACCTTTCCACCATGTCTGTTCTTTCTGTTTATTTATCCGCCACCTCCATCTCCTTCTGAGATAAGGCCAACCCAAGAAGAAGTACCACTTCCGATTACAACGAAGTTAAGCCACATCAGGTGTGTCAAGTCACGGAATAGAGTTCAATTCGGGTAAACTTCACGGAGGCTGTAATACACTGTACAATGTCCGTGGTTTGGATCTTTATCAGCGGACCGCGTAGCCTCTGCCTGGAGCGAGAGGAAACTGAACTCTTACAATCTTGTTTGAGAATACCCATTTCTAATTAAAGTGATCATATTTGTGGACTTGGAATGCAAGCGTTCTAATCCATCAATACCTATTTGTGGGGTTGAATATCCTACGAGTATGTGCAGGTCCTTGTACTTCTCTAGGTGGAAGGACACGTACTAGGTGTCTAGTTTTTCACCAATCATATGTATATCTGGTGGAGCATCTCTGTCAGTTTGTTTTGCCACTACAAAACAAAACATGTCAGCATGTTTGGCAATCGTGCTCAGCAATCTAACTTGTTGTATGTTGAACACCAGTGTCCAAGAAGAAACGTTGCGGGACACCGCTGGTGACTGGCTGTGACTACAATCCTCTGTTGGCTGCCTAACAACTATTTGTATAATTTGCTCCTTTCTTATTAATATTATGGGCTTCTACCTTTAAAATAATCCAAGAGTAGGATACTTTGTCGAAAACCTTTTCAAATTCCAAATAAACAATACCGTCTGAATAGTGTTAAACACAGTTTCTTCAAGAACTTGATCAGGATGGTAAAACACGAATGCTTTTTAACAAAACCGGCAATTAGGCCTTCAAGATATTTTCCTTCTTCTATCTAGATGGTGGTTAAATCAGGCAGAGCTCTGCCAGTCTACATGACTCTGTTATGAATATTAAGTCTAGGATATTGCCACCCATTGTGGACTCACGAACCCAGAGAATCTAGTTTCCGTCAGCAAATTCTAAGAGCCGCATGGTTTGTCGTCCACGGAGCGACTGCCTTAGTTAATGCGACAGTTAAAACTCCCCATCACGACATTTGGGGAGGGAAGAAATGAAGTAGGATATGGTAGCAAGATAAATACGAGAATAGGACACAGCTGTACACTAATGTGACAAGGATTGAATGAACCAACGCTCAACTCTTGAAACCACTTAAAATGATTGGTCATTTGAGTGTGCTTCTTGTACCAATTTTTTTTTTAAAAGTTGAAATATACCATTCAGACCCCACCATTCAGAATTGATATTTGCTATCCAAGTTCTTTTTAAACAACAACAACAACCCACAGCATCTTTTTTACTTTTACGTTAAGAAGGCTATAAATTTCGTACTCTCTGTGTGAACTTGCTCTGGGATGTGTTACGTTTCATCATTCCATCGGGTCACACCAAGTTTTAATAACTCAAGCACATCTGCACCAACAAAGCCGACCTGCTAAAGATACTGTCTCATTATAGACGAGTTTAGTTATTCTTTCTAAGCGGGAGGTGTTTTGTTCAAACGAATCTCCTGCTATCTGGTCTCGCCATTTCCTCTCTCGCCCGATGACTCTGCATTGCCGTCGTTCTTCACTCCCCTGACGACCTTACCATAGCGAAATTTCGAATCTTTGGGATATGTTCGCTGGCGTCATCAACCTTTCGGAGGGAATTTGCTCTCTTTTTAATTCCCCTTCATGGCAGAGTAGTCCATCCTCACCAACCCTTTTGAGTTTACTTCATTTTAATTTAACTGTTAATACATTCCGGGAAGTAGCAGCGACTCCATGACCAAACGACGATAGCGTTACTATTACACATGTCTATTGCATTCTATCGGATTCACTAATCCAATCCTATTTGTTAGATTGGTGTATTAGATACAGTCACTTGCTTGGCGTGAATAAAGAGCATCTACCAGGTGTACCTGTTGCTATAATAACCGCATACAACCACTGCGTACATTGCAGTTTTCTTTACTACGCCTGATTTGTTGTTACAGTCATTGTCATCCGTAACTTTTTTCCTATTTCTTTCTAATTTTCTTCCCCTGTGTGATTCTATAGGGGTCGCCAGTTATGCGGTGTTAGGTAAATGGTATTGTAGACGACAAGATTACCAGTTATATAGGTCTTAACGACGATGAATCAATAGTATGTGAATGAAAGATGTTTCTGTAAACTACTACCTTATGAGGGAGCGACTAGTTCCAGTTTATCGGTGAAGGATGGCGTTACGGCGAATTATTTATCTGACTCCAAGGATAAATGATCTTACGGTGTTCTTCTACTTGGCTGGGATTATCGAAGGTTCAAGGCAAAGATAGACATACGAAAATAGACTCTTTGTACTAATAACGGAATATTATGATGCAAGCGGCGCGACACGGAGCGCACTAGACGGGAAACTAGTAGTCTATATATTATCAACGCGAGTACGAGTCAAGGGCGAGACAAAACTTAGTGGATTTAGGTGGGAGCGTGAACGCGAATGAATTCGTTACTATCCTGTGTCTTCCTCTTTCTTTTCATATTTACATGTGCTCCTAATGTAGAGGGCGTGGCTTCGACATGACCCTGGGACGACCTACCTCCGTTATGGTCATTTCTCCACCCTCTGGGCGGGGCTAGGAAGCCTCTCATGGTGTGTACATTTACATGATAAACTCTTATTTGTATAGTTTGATACGATTGTCGCTGAGCCATTTCTTACGGTCAACAGCTGTGTTTACTCAGGCTCCTCCTCAAATATCCGTCTTTGATAATTCTATCTCGAGAGACAACTTGGGCAGCTTTATCAAACGCAGGTGTTCAACCATTTTCCTTTGCTACTCTATGTGTCACACACTTGCTTGCTTATATATATATATATATATATATATATATATATATATATATATATATATATATATATATATATATATATATATATATATATATATATATGTACATTTACAAATCCCATCCTATTTCTCATCCAATATTGAATCTTTACATTATATATATTTAATAAGGCATGCTTGGATTGATTTAATAGGACCAATTCGCGTCCATTTTGTGGAGGTAACTTCTGGTCCTATTGAATCCAGCAATTATGGTACCAGAGATCTACCTATTGCGTAGTTCGATCACTACAAGTCAATTTCTTCCTTTCTTTACTGAGTAAGAATGTTTTCTCGGTCTTAAAATTAAACTAAAAAACGAAAACAAACGTTAGTATCTCTGTCAACATGTTAGATAAAGAGGAAGCTACTTGGCGCGGAAAGACCAGTCTGGCGTAACTGTCCTGGCACTGTCCAACCTCCGCAATGAAGGTAGGTATATCCTCTCTGCGCTGTTTCTTGGTTAGTTTTTTTAAATTAAAATTCATATCAATTGTTCTTTATTTTTTTTTATTCTAGGTATCCCTCTTTCTCCACTGACTGAATAAACCTCCGTTGAATTACATAGTTTTCCTTTTCCCTCAAGGAAACATGCCATCGTTCCAGAATAGGGGAAGTTCCAGAAGAGTTACGAGCTCTACCGGTCTCTAGCACCCTATTTTGTTTAATTGGGCCACGCACCTTCTTAACTCAATCCACCACACCAGTATGCGCCTGACGACCGTTGCCTTCCGCACGTCTCCCATTGAGAGCTTACTTGTCGATGACGGGGAGATGCCAATCGCTCTGCGCCGTATTCAGTGCATTATGCGCTTGTACGCGCGAGCCCAGCGCCTCCCTCAGTCGACAATGGCCCTAACTGCATCCGCCACCGAGAAACGCCAGTCATACCCTAAGCCATTTACGTTTAGGGGTTCGAAACTCCTTGGAGAGCTCGGTGTAGCTATGGGGTCGGTGGTGCCTCTGATTCTGCCCAGGAAACAACCCTGGAGGGTACCACTTTTGACTATTTATCGTCACGCCTCTGCTCCCAAAGCTTCTAGAGCCTCGGGAATATTGCTTTCGGCCATTTTGTTGCACACTTCATGTCACGCTGGATCCGTGCCCGTGAATACGGATGGCTCAATGTCCCAGTGGAGGGGGGGGGGTTCCACTCCGTATCCCCTGTGTTTGAAGTTAGCGGGGCTCTACCAAGCGCTGTGTCTGTCTTCACCGCCGAGTTGGTTGCAATACACCGCTTAGTACGGGAGATAACGCCTTATGCCTGGTTCGGAGACCGGATTGTGATCGTTAGCGACACATATAGCGCTGTGAGTGGTTTCGGAGCAGTGGACTCTCCACACCCTCTGGTTCTTGGAATCCGTGACGCCACGGCTGCCGCAGGCCGGGTAGATGTCGAGATTATCGTTTGCTGGGTTCCAAGACGTGTGATTTGCGGGGAATGAGCGCACCGACGAGGGCGCCAAAGAGTCCGCGAATACTGAGCGACCAGACCAGCGTTTTCGCTCTTCACACCGACTACACAGCAGGTATCAAGGGAGCCCTCCAGGTTGCTTCGCAAACAGAAGAGAATCTAAAGTTGCGTGCCATTGCGCCGCGACTCTTCCCATGGACTTACCCCTCATAATGCCGCGACGGCTTCAGGTAGCTTTCTGTCGTCTCCGAATTGGGCACACTCGCGGGACGCACCGCCATTTAATGGAGCGCTCGCTCCTTTGCACCTTATTGCGACGACTGCGTCGTCCCCCATACTTTTCGATGATGCATTCTTGTTGAATGTCCCAGTCTGGGTGATCTTCGCACTCGTTACCTGTCCCGGTACCGGTACGAGCGGGGTCCCTACTGCTTGTGTCTTGTACTTGGGATGGGTTCGTGTGCAGAGACCTGTGCACTGTTTTGGGGCTGTTTTTTGTAGGTCGCATGTTCCTGCGCCGTGGGTAGGCGGGCCTGTCCCCGACACCGGAGCGTGCATCCCTCTTGCTTTTTCTTTGATTTTGTTATTTTCGTTTGCGTTTGTTTTCTAGGATTTTGTTGTTTTCTGGTTTAATGGGGTTTTTCACCTTATGTTATTTTAATGGAGTTTAGCATTGGGCTGGAAATTGGCGACATATGCCCTTGTAGGCAGTTGCCGGCAAAAAAGAATGCACACTTTCTTCCTCTCTCTGCAAATTTGTTTTCATAAATCTTTCCGTAGGAGATACTATTACTATTTATCCACTTTGTTGAAATAATTTGCTTTAATGTTCGGTGAATAGTTACATAAATTAGTTTCTTAAAGTAACGTTGGACGCAAGAAAAAGAATTAAGCGCCTTGGCGGACGAGAAATGAAATTTTATCCCTCCGCCTCCATTGTGAGGCCCAACTTTTGACAGTAAATTAAGACGAAAGAAAATACGAATAAATAAGGGGTAACAAAAGTATTGGGCAAAGGATATAGGCCAAGGAGAACAAGGGGCTTATATTAAGACCCTACCTATTACAAGGGCAGGGGTGATGGGTATATGCATATCTTTAGCAACACTCAAGATGATTTTAGGCGTTTTCGAGATCATCTTTACTTGGGAATTATGACGCGAGGCAATTTGATGCAAATGTGATACCCGGATTTCATTATTCATTATGTATGAGGATGTTTTGATGTTTATAAATCAGGCGATGTTTTAGCCTTATGTGAGGCAGTTTAAAAAATACGGTTCAGCTTGTACTAATGGAAAGTATTGATTCAGTTTATTGAATTATTATTATTATTTTTATTATTATTATTATCATTATGCTTACTCCTATTTGCATTGTAGGGTTATCGGTTGCTGCGTAAAAATTCAATAAAACTTTGGCAATAAACATGTTTTGGGTCAGTCGAATAAAGCATTGGTGCTTTAGATTTTGATTTATCCCAAATAGATCCTAGTCCAAGAACTTGACTGGTTATAGTTGTACCCGTCAGGCATTGAGACGTCTTACTCTCTCCCAACCTCTTTTCGCAGGTCCTTGAATTAAAGGCCAATACAAATGAACAACCTACCTTACACCACCATTAATGTTTTACCCTTCGCTTCCTGAATCTCGCTTCTCCATGTTGGAGCCTTCCACTCGATTCCCGTTTTCTCAATGGGGGAAGAGTTTGAGGCGAGGGGGGAGGGGCAAAGTTCGTAGGAGTGGGCTTTAAGGAACCTCCTTGCAATTCGAATGTGGCTCCATGACGTCTGATTCGGGAACCAGTACTTGTCGCTTGGTACATTATTTCACTACTTTGCTTCATGTTCTTTTCCTCTCCCGAGCTGGGGGAGGGGGGGGGGATTTTTAGTTCTTGGTGATTGTACAAACTCATTTCAAGTAACATCCGTCAAAGGCGGGTTTTTACTTGGTTGCTGAAAGCAGAACTGCATTTTGACAAAAATCAGCGATGAGGTTTGTTTGTGTATCAAGGGGGACAAAAGGAAACGCGACCTGAGGTTCAGGGCTACAGGAGGTCTTTCACACGTCTTCCTGTCCACACTCGGGTAGTAGGTAACATTTTAATTATATATATATATATATATATATATATATATATATATATATATATATATATATATATATATATATATATATATATATGTATATATATATATATATATATATATATATATATATATATATATATATATATATATATATATATATATATATATATCAGGGCTGGAACGAAAAAAACTTAAGACTGTGGAAATATTTAATCATAATCGTAACCTCTATTGCTTTCTAGAGCCTTATTCCGTCTGGCAACAAGCTTATAAATGTCACGCATGTAAAATTCTTTAGGTTTGATTCAAAATATGAATACAATTCATTTTTAGCCTCTTCTCTTGGTGTCAACCTAAAACCATCCAAATACTCCTGTAATCCACCAAACTAGTGATTGTCAGAAGAATATGAAGCAATATTTCCAAACCGAGATCTTCCAAGAGATCTTTTGTCATTCGAACTGTGTGAGGACGGGCATTATCTTGATGGAGGATGACACTCCTTCTGTTGACTAAGGAGTCGTCTTTGGACAAAGCGGCTATCAAACGACTGAAGATAATTGCAGTAAAGATTAGCATTAATTGTTTGATTGTTATCTAACAGTTCGTAATGGACAATCCCTTCAATATCCCACCATACGCTCAACATGATCTTGTCGAGAATTCTGTTTCCTCGGTATTTGGTTTATCCCTGTAGGCAGCCGCCAGGAGGGGAGCTGAAAAAAACCCCTCGCCCTGCTGTCTCTCGATTCGGTGAAACGCAAACCGGTGGGTCTTTGTCTGTAGAGCATCACACTCACCCGAAAGCCTCCCAACGAGGGAGGAGACGGGCCATTGCAGCGCGTAAAGTCCTGCACCAACTTTCCGCCGGCGATTCCGGAAGTCGAATTTCGCGCCTAATCTCTTTCTCGCAACGTGTGACCCGGTTTGCATGAAGGAATTCTGCTACACGACCTTCGCACGCACGCTAATTGACAAATGCGCCCCACCTGATCGAGGCTTTATATCGAGACCATTGCCGGAGACGCTCGACGTGAGTCACATTGGCGACAGCTCGCCAAGCTGAGGGAAGCACGCGAATTGTGCTTCTTATTTTAAAAAGAGGAAGGGAGTATGATGTAACCAATGAAGACATTTTTATTTATCAGAGAGAGAGAGAGAGAGAGAAAGACAGATAAAATGTTCACTTACGGGAGAAGGATAACAAACAAAAGTATAGAGAACAATGTATTTAAAATACATGATATTTTTATTGGCAAAGGGAAACTTGTGTAACCAACGAAGGAATTGTCACGGAAGTAAACCATAATAGAGAAAGGACAGACGGATAAAGGAAAAAATAGATAAATATAAAGAACATAAATCGTACCTCCCAGTTATTTCAAAGACCAATAGCAAAAACCCCGATAATCACAAATTCTCGTCTTCGTGGGGAGTATTATAAAGCCTCAAGATTAAGTTCGATCCCAAAGCGTCCACTGTCAGGAGATGCACGAACCCAAAGCGTGCCCCGGTTTACACCATGACACCGGACACAGCGCCGCGCCTGGGCCTAAGACTGGCAACATATGGCGTGTCGCATAAGTCACGGTTTCACTTGTTTCGGGCTAATGGTAGGGTTCGTCTATGGCGCAGACCCCATGAAGCCATGGATCCCAGCTGTGAGCGAGGCACAATGCAGGCTGGTGCTAGTTCTATACTGGTGTGGGGGTCATTCATGCCCATGGGTTGGGACCACGTGTCCGCTTAAACACGTCATTGAACGGTGACCGCTACGTTGCATTACTTGTTGACCATTTGCCGTCCTTCATGGAGCTCATGTACTCCAACATCGATGAGATATTCTAGTAGGATACTGCACCGTGTCATCGGGCCCAAATTAGTCAGAATTGGCTCGAGGGGCATTCTGAAAAGGCCTGACGAATGGTACGACCCCCACGTTCGCCCGACATAAACCCGATCGAGCATTTATGAGACGTGGTGGCCCGCTCCAAGATCCGGCACTACATATATCATGGAATTGCGGATAGCTATCGAGGCGGCGGGGGTCAACATGTCTCCAAAGGTCTTCCGTTCATTTGTCTAATCAATGCAGCGTCAAGGCGTTGCACTTCCTGGGGGTCGAGGGGCCCCAACATGATACTAGGTACTAATCACGTCTCCTGCTATTGAATACGAACACTTATTTCAAGCAGCTCTTGTCATCAGTGGGGAGTTCTCTCTCCACCCTCCCTTCCCTTTTCGACTCCTCCAAAAGGGATTCCTCCAGCGGGGTCACCAGAGGGTCGAGAGACAAGGGGAGCTAGATTCTCCAAACCCCTCCAATAGTGTCTTATTTGAGGAATCCCACGGTGAAGGCACAATCTGCGCTAGATTCCCCCGTCGTAGGGAAACCCCGAAATTGGGCTTACCCGCAAGAAAAGAGAAAAAGTTCCAAGCGTTAGTGCGTTTGTAAATAAATAATTTTCTATGGGCATTGCATATTACTTCACATGGCTTTCTCTTTCACCTCTTTTTAAGGGTTTGTGACCCCGTAAAGGAGTGTCGGGGGTAACATAGGCTAACATGCTGCAGTTGACATCTGAAGGATTGTGTAATTCAACTCCAACTCCAACTCCCGCAGATAAATTTACGGCTATATATCTCCCACACATTATCCCTTCCCCATATATACTAATTTATTTTCACATCTCTCCTCACAAACTGACGGAGATGCCCTCGTTGTTTTCTCTTCTTAGTTTTAAGTAATAATAATTAATCAAGGAATTTGTAGCAAAAAGTGCTTTTCGCTTTATTTTTCTCATAAATAAAAAAAAATCCTATTTTTGATTTGCTGACATTTTAAATAATTTCAAATCAGGCATGAGAAATGCGAGTAAATACAGACAGGAGGGGAAAAAAAGGCAATGGGTAGAAAAAACCCAGAAGTAGAAAATAGTGTGAATGCAAAGGACTGTTATACCAAAACTACACACAATAGTGAGGACATGAGTACACATTGTAAAGCCTCGATAAACAGATTCGTATTGGGAACACGTCCGCTTAACCTATAAATTTAATCCATTTTGAGTGAAGGAATGAATGACTTGTAAATAGTTTGGGTGACAAACTTTTATAAAAAAAACCCCGCTAGATTTCTTTGTTTCAGAGACAGTTTCGAAAAACTGTTGCAT